>JADBJO010018876.1:0-7500 GCA_016801955.1 Conus betulinus
TATGAAATTATCCCATGACCATCAAACACTAGATTAGATCATTGTATAGGATTGATAGGAGATTCCAATCGCAGCATATGTTTTACAAATTTCCAAAGGTGGCTCTTGTCCGTAAAGAAACTTGACCAATACCCGGAGCTACCAGTTGAATCATCAATCGAATATAACATGCTCAAAAAAGCAGTACTTTCTGCTCTTCATGAGTCGGTCGAGTTTTAGTTATTCTCAGCTTTAGTGCATGCATTATAACACATCAGATCAGAGAGAGAGATGGGGGTTAGGGGAGGGAGAGAGAGAGAGAGAGAGAGGAGAGAGAGAGAGAGAGGAGAGAGAGAGAGAGAGAGAGAGAATACAAAACCAACCGTGAGCAAAAAACACACAAAGAAATGCTAGTTATAAGATAAGCAGTAAAAACTCCTAACCAAGCGACTCAGCGTTACGTAAAACCCCAAGCAAAACCTATTAAGACAGAAAGAAATCAAACGACTGAAAAAATTTAAAAAAAAACAAAAAAAAAAAAAAAAACACCCACGCACCGAGTTGTCTACAAGGAGCATGATCACAAAGAAGGGAAGGAACTCTTGTCAATGTCAAAAGGTAACAATCCACACGTCACACAGGTCTCCACTGATGCTCCACAGAATGGGCCCACGGGGCTGGAACAGCTGTGAGACCGCGGATAGCAGCAGAGAAGTGGGGCGAGGGAGGGGGAGCAGCAGAAGACTGGAAATACTGCCTGGAGACAATGTATTCCGGGAATTCTTGGAATGAATGGGGTTGGACTGCTCGACCCAAAAAGGAAAAACAACCGTAAAAAGAAGCAAACAACAAACCACATGATACTGAAACCCACACCAAGAAATGAATCAAACGAAGCAGACAAGCTTGATGGTACTGGAATCGTTAAAAAAGAACAGAAGGGTGCGAACGAACCGGAACGGTCGCCACAGAGATGAGAAAAAAATGGTATCATCCTTAGGACAAGATTCCAAAATGAAAAAAAAAAGCGTTGTCAAACACTGTCCGTAAATGTTGGGTCAAAATGTGTGAGAATGTCAATGGTCCGTACAAACAAAGAAGTGAACGAACTGGGAGGCGGGTTGGAGGGTGGGCAGGAAAAAAATGGGGAAACGGACACAAACTGGGAATATGGCTGAGGAAATAAACAAACGACTTGAAGTAATGGTAATTAAAACATCAATCGACCAGTGTAACCGTCAGCAAAGAAGTCAACAAATAACTTTATTTGGTGACATCCTCGGGCAAGCTAATTACAACCTCATTTGGTGGTTTCGAGTGCCAGCATGACCATAACACCCAGTACAAACTGTTTGTACCATCAAATTTCAGAAATGTACCTTTAAAAATACAGGTTTTTTGATTCTGCTTTGAGGTAACAGCCAGCCATTGCTTCCAAAGGCGAGAATGGGGGTCAGAGAGAATGCCCCCCGTCCCAGTCTTTACGTTTTGTCCTAGAGACCATTGCAGTGCCAAGGCCACCGCTTTGAGCTCAAACAGTGTTGATGAAGCTGCCTGTCTTTAGAATAACTCTGACAGGAAAACTGAATAGCCCTACGCAGCAAAGCAACTCCTTTCAGATTTGGAAACATCAGTAATATCCTTTGAAAGAATGGAAATTTAGACCAAAGTTTTTAACCCCGAAATGTCTTCAAGTCAACAACTGCAGGTAACTCAAAAACGTTATGTATATCATACGTGGAAGGTGAAATGGTGTTCTGAGTGTGTATGTTTACACTCTATATGTTCATGTTATAAATATGTTATATATGTAGATTGGGGGTATCAATGTAAAGATGGTGTTGATGGGAAATTAGGGGACTGGGGTAGAGAGAGAAAGATGGAAGAGAGGTTGGCGGAAAAGGAAAGAGTGCGCACAGAGCTAGAATGATTGAAAAAGGCTATGAAAAAAGTCAGTTGTTGGATTGAGATTCCATCCAGGAATGGAGGATCCATTTTTAATGCTGATTGCCACAGCCGACCCATATCTCCATTAATGCTGTTTTGCAAAATCGCTCCTCAGCTCTAGAAAGAAAATTCATGGAGTCTTGGTTTCATCTCTCGCCTCGGCACAATTGTCCTGACTGGTCTAAATTCCCACAACTGAATTTGTTAGTTTTTTCAATAATTCCAGCTCTTCATCCACTCTTTCCTTTCCCCCCCACTCTCCTCCATCCCTCGTTCTATTTCTCCCCCCCCCCCCCCCCACATCTCCACCCCAAATTTCTCCATCCCCCCATCTTTATATTTATACCCCATACATACATAACATATTTCATAAATTAACATATGATGTTAATACAACACTCAAAACACCATCCACCAAGTAGGCATACACATAGACCCATGCACATGTTGGGACAAATCATATGAACCTATTTTAATAGGAGTTTCTATCATCAGCATCATCATCATCATCATCATCATCACACACACACACACACACACCACACACACACAACACACACACGCAACACAACACACACCTCCCTCCTGCGGTTTTTCTTCTCCTCTCATAACTCTCTCTGAGTGCCCCCTCCAAGCATAAGACTCTCCTCTACCACTCTTTAATCGAAAGTCACCGCCAACGACTGCCTTTGTGACTGTGTCTTAAAACCAGCAGTTAATTGTAAAACAGGAATTTAGGGGTAAAAAGAAAGAAAAATGTTATGCAGCAAGGAGTGACAGCAGCAAAACACACAGACTAAAGACTTCCGAATCACCTAAGCACAGGTTTGAGTCTGACTAACACAGAATGCTCATTAGAACGCCCGAATAAGCTATGTTATTATCTTTATTGCTTGCATGGATCAGGGCCATGACTAGTGTTTACACTGGTGTCCTTTGGACTGGGACTTGAGGGACTGGAGGAGGTCATCCAGGGTGAAGCTGTAGATCTGGTTGGCAACGGGGGTCAAGCCTAGACGAAAGTGGGACTGGTGTTGCATAGGACTGTTTTGTTGGTTATGTTTTGGATATTGTGTATCCTTAGCAACACGCTGATCTATTGGCGAATGAGAGTGAGTATGAGGAGAAAGCTTGATCATGAGTGTGACTTGCGACGGGACATGCTCCGTGGTCTTGGGTGTTGGTGGTTTGTGGTTATAATGGTAGTGGCTTGGATTATTCTGACGCCGTGCTCTAGCAAAGAGCGTCGGCTGGTTTGTTTTGATCTCGGAATGTGTGGCTGCGACTCGATATAGTAGATATCCCCATATCGGATTTTGATTTTGTCCCTTTGGTGCTAAGAAATGATCTATCATGGTATAGAACTTGTCTGGGAGTACCATTTTTGGTAAGAAATGTGAGAGTGTGATCTGTGAATTGAATGTTTATCTGGTGGCAGGCTGATTTGAGATTTGAGTTGGATAGAGCAGCAGCTTGCGTCAGATTATGACGACCAAATGGGGGTATGTTGGAAGATGCTTTGATGGATGCTTGTGGGGAAACTGCAGAAAATCTTTTGAATGAGATGGACCAATGCGGTTTGTTTGACTGAACCATCTTCACAGCTATGGATACCAGCATGGAATGTTCCATGTGCGATGTGTTGATGTGGATACCTATATGGAATGTGACGTGTTTGATGTGTTGATGTGGATACCTATATGGAATTTGACGTGTTTGATGTGCTGATGTGGATACCTACATGGAATGTGACGTGCCTGGTGTGTTGATGTGGCTGGAGTGTGTCTAACCATTTCTGTAAGTCAGTGACAGCCAGTCCAGTGCTTCAAGGTTTTTTTTAACTTGGAAGTTGCGCAGTGACATTTTCTGTGCGTTAACACCTCATAGATTATCGTCTCCAATTATTGACTGCGACTGGGTATGGGCTGATGTTTTCCTGTCCTGTTTTGAAGTCGAATTTGAAGCTTTTGCCTAAGGTTTGCTAGAGTCTGGACCAGGGTCATCGTTTTGATCTGTGTCAAGTTCAGCAAAACGGTTTGATATGGAAAACAGGGAAGTTAACTTCTGCGATAACGATGCTGTACATGATAGTGAAGCTTTCATGCTAGTATCTGTCGACTTGTGGTGGGTGGGTGAAGGTTTATATGACTGGCTAGGGTTGCTTGAGTGGTTTAGATCAGTATTGTGAACAGTGATTGTGTTAGTATCAAGGAGTGGTTGTGTTGCATTTGAGGTATGCTTGGAGATGGGGGTGTGTGACGGTTTGTTTGATGTGCCACAAGTGCTTTCTCTAGGCATCGCAGCGTGTTTCTTTGGTCGTTTTGTAAGGGTTACATTTTCTTGTGTTATTTTTTCCAGTGCTTCGTTCATGGATAGCTCTGTGGCTTTAAAAGATTGATCAACGGCAGTGGTGCTAATTTTTGCTTTGACTTCTTCGTTCCTAACAGTATTTCTAAGATGGTGTGTTTGTGTTGTAGTGTCATATAGTATTCTCTTACGGTGGCCAGCTCAGTTTTTACAAGTAGCATTTCAACTGACATTCGTTTTCATGGTGTTGGTTAGTTCAGTTAGTTGCTCCTGTGCAATACATACACTGCATTGGTGGGTGGAAGGGTCTGGTAAATGAATAGAGGTATCCATATCTGTACAGTTGCTTTCTGCTGTTGTATGAGTAGAGCTAACAGTACTTCATGCAGAGCTGGTGGTGCTAAACATGAGTGGAGGGAGGACTGCTGACAAGACTGGGTTCTAACGGTTTTATCTGTGGTGGTGATATTTGGTGCTCCGTGGTAACTGCACCGTCAGGTGATGTTGGTGATGTCTGGTCCTCCTTGCTGTCACTGGTCACAAACCCTGACTGGTGGCGGCAGTGGTTTCTGGTTGTCGATGTTGTCATCGTTGCCAGCACTGTCGGATGGTGATAGGTCTCCGTAGGATACAGTAATGGCTTCTTTTCACATTCAGAAGATAGCTGAGCCGGCAAGCGAGGGGTGTGGAGTGATGAATGCTGAGATTTCATCTGTCACTGTTGTTTGGTCACAGTCAGGGGATGGCAGAGATAACTGGGAGGAGGAAGACGAACTGAGACATTCCCTAGTCTGTTCACTCATCATTTTTTTGAACACACTCTTTAAACACATCAAACTCATAGTCCGCCCCTTTCTGACAACATCTCTCTTGCGCTCTAATCAGTCCTGTCGTGTGAAATACTGTTATTGTTATAGATTTTGCTGACTCTTGGCATATTTGAATAATGGCGTTGTGTAGTTGTCTGAACAAGGAGGGCAGATAGGAGATTGGACTGGCTGATGTGTTTTGTCCCTATCACTCCATTGTGTTGTTATGTGTGGCACAAGGGGTTCTCCGATATAACGCTGGTAGAGTGCTTGCCTCCAGAAGATAATTCTAGCACTGTCTGTTTGGAAATTTGCCTGAACTGGATCATGATGTTTCACCGATCGTCTCGAGAGTTGTACCTGACTTGTTTGCAAATCTGGTCTGACACCCAGCCATTGTGACTGTTGTTGTCGTCTCCCTGCTGATTTACTTTAACGACAGTTTGTTGTTGATAATCGGAAAAGAGATGAAATGGGAAGATAAACTAAAGGAACTGGAGGGGAGTGTGGGAGGAGCACAGACAGGCTGTCTGCTGCCATTGCCCAGCCGTCGGGGGATTGGCACGTTAGGAAAGGCGTTACACGATGACCAGGCGGAGAACACGGGGCAGATGGAGACAGAATCCTGTGGAGGGTGGAAGGCGGAAACACGAGTATCCCTGCCACCGTCCTGGCAGGAAACGTCGGCGAGCTAGGAGAAGCAAACTGCCGTCTGGACTGTTGTGAGTGCCGGGTACTGGTCATGAGAGTGGCCACAGGCACTGCCCCACACTTGGCGGGAAGAGTCAGCGTAGATGAAGTCAAAGAGGAAACGAGTAAGTGGCCAGCTAAACACATTCCACACACATTTGCACTGCCGCCTGGGTCGCTGCTCGGCATTTGGGAACAGCCGTCACCATGTGGACAGGATAAGCACAACTCGGCGCAAAAACTGATGAGTCACCACAAACATTTTCAATCGTATATTTAAAAAGAAAATTTCTTCATACCTTCGCTTTCCGTTCAACACACACACACACACACACACACACACACACACACACACACACACACACACACACACACACAGAAATCCGACTGCCCGAATTGTGAACTTTTTGGCACTGAGTTGTACTGTTTGCATCAGGAAAAGGCAATTCAGGACAGTCGAGTGGCAGAGCCAAGACAAACACGTCCGTTCATGGCGACGTCCAGACACACATTGAGAGAGAGAGAGAGAGAGAGAGAGAGAGAGAGAGAGAGAGAGAGAGAGAGAGAGAGAGAGAGAGAGAGCGGTGGAACGATAGGGGGGATACGGAGAAGAAAAGGCTTGAGAAAGGATGTTATTACAAGAATGAAAATGAAACAAAGGAAGGGAATAACCCTGGATCCCCTAGTTATCAGAACAAAGCTGCAGACCTACAGCATTCTATGAGAACCAAAGAATCAGAACGACAGAAGAGGAAGAACCTGGGCGAGATTCCATTCCGAATACCTTGGCAATGGCTGCAATACGTTTCTGTACATGAGTCCTCTGCGAACAGGCATCACTGACCATCAGGCAAGCACAGCAGCCCCTACTGTGCCCCTTCCCTCCCCTTCACTCTCCTCATCCACATTCATACCCACACACGTTCACACACGCGCCCAACCCTTTTTTCAAATTCCGATATTCATCATGTACGTAGATAACGCTATTGCAAAAAAAGTTATTGATCTCTATCTGTCTGTCTGTCTGTGTGTGTGTGTGTGTGTGTGTGTGTGTGTGTGTGTGTGTGTGTGTGTGTGTGTGTGTGTGTGTGTGTAAGAGTGTTTGCATGTATGTGTGTGTGCGGGCACGCGCGCGCGCGCCTGTGAGTGTGTGAGCGTGAAAATCAATTAGGGAAACTGTCCCAAACATTGGCAGAGTTGTCTGTAGGGTACATGCTCTCATGCTGTCCCCACTTAAGACCCGCAGGTCCAAAATGGAGCCATGGTGTGGAGACACACTATTCATAAATCAATGAAAAATGGAAAAAAGGTACACAACTTTCATTTGGGGCTCGAGCCATGTTCAAACACATCAGTGCCTTAGATCGGGTGCCATTTTTTCATATTTGAAAAAAATCTCGTCTGACCTCAAATTAAAAAAAAGTTATCATACTGAAGACAGAAAAACCCTTGTCACTGGAAGTAACGATGTATATATGCATACCTTTTTTTAGAACGACATAAGCACACACACACACACACACACACACACACACACACACACACACACACACACACACACACACACACTCACACTCACACTTTCTCTCTCTCTCTTCTCTCTTTAACAACAGATGAAAAACTAAAAGCACTGAATGTGCTTCCTGTTTAAGCAATTGGAATTCAAAAAGGCATCATTTACGTTTACAATCTCCACAGACATCATCCATGTTATATCAATGCCCCTTTTTACGAGAATGAACAGCTCTTCTGGCTCGAGGAAATTCTT
>JADBJO010018876.1:12500-34433 GCA_016801955.1 Conus betulinus
CACACACACACACACACACAGAACATTTCTTCGTTCCCATTCTAAAGTATTCCCTGTTCTATAAGAACTGGGAGTACAAAAACATGGCTAATATGTAATACTGCACAGAGTGAAAAGCATACAAGTACGTCACGAAGCACTTGGACAGATCGTGGCCAAATATTGGATCCCCACTTCACTTATGATGGAGTGTGCCACAAAACGCTCAGTGCATAGAGTGTGCCACAAAATACTCAGTCCACAGAGTGTGCCAAGAAGCGCTCAGTCAAGAGAGTGTGCCACAAAACGCTCAGTTCATAGAGCGTGCCATAAAATGCTCAATCCGTAGAGTGTGCAAAAAAAAAGAGTGTACCACGAAACACTCAGGCCATAGACTGTGCCAGAAAACATTGAGTCCATAGAATGTACTACAAAACACTGAGTCCATAGAATGTACCACAAAACGAAACGCTGAGTCCATGTACCACAAAACGCTGAGTCCATACAATGTACCACAAAGCGTTCATTCCATGGAGTGTGCCACAAAACGCTTAGTCCATAGAGTATGCCACAAAGCAATCTGTCCACAGTGTGTGCCACAAAACGTTCAGTCCGTAGAGTGTGCCACGAAGCACTCAAACCATAGAGTGTGCCACGAAACGTTCAACCCATAGAATGTGCCACAAAACACTCAGTCCATAGAGTGCCATAAAACACTCAGTCCATAGAGTGTGCCACGAACCCTTCAGTCCAAAGGGACTTGAATAGAACAGATGTGTGGCCACCAGCACACGATCAAGATGGTGGCCAGGCATCAAAAAGAGAGGATGGGGCGAAACATTATCATCAACAAACTATTTATAAACTCATGATAGCCATCAAGCATCGCCACACGTTCTCCTGCAGTCTTACCGAGCATACCTTGATGCGATGGTCAGAGTGTGCCTAGTCCTCTCTGTTTGTACAACCCAGGGGTCGCCCTTTCGCACCCAACGACACCCCACGCCCTCCTTGGAGTCCCAATTGCTGGGTAACTCTTCCTTGCCAAAGTCGCAGACTCATCCGAGGCCTACCTGGGAAATCTTCTGACCTAAGCCGCTCCTTCTCTCCAGTTACCAAACGCCCGGGACGTAGAGGGTGCGGAATGTGTTGGGGAAGAAACTGGCCTGCCTCCACAAACCCCGGGACTGCAGAAGGACAGTGAAGCAGGGAGCATCGGTCACTGCTGTGGCCAATGTCGGCGGACCGTCAAGGTGTTCGCGCGTCGAGAGCCAAAACCAAAGTGCCACGTCGAGCCCGACCGATTCTCGCTGAGCGGCGGAGGTGCCGGTGCAGTCGACTTCAACCTCGTGTGAGCCGAGGCCCGAACCAATTTTTCCGGCACAACGAACAGGTCCAAGCCGAACGAGGAGGAGATTGACTGCAAACAGGCTTTGAGGACACCATGGCGTTCTGTGAAGACGGCGATTGTTACGACGACGCCAAACGCAGTTTTCATGTATTTCTCTTCATTGGGTGGCAGAGAAGAGGCGTTTTTCCTCGTGAGAAGCAAAGGCCGATTTGAGCGAGTGCATCAGAGAATCCATAACGAGAAAGAACCAAACTGGAGAAAGCAAGTCAAGCGGGCGTGTTCCCTCGCCAAGAAAAAGAGAAAACTGAATTTAGTCGTTCAGGATGCAATGATGCGAGATCACTAAGGGAGATCATTTTGTGTGGGCTTGGTGGTAATGAGCAAGAGTAAGCTCCTCACTCTCCATGTTTATTTTTTATGGGAATCCTGATGTATGGCGATACTCCACGCCTAGTGGGCATAAGGCAATTGTTTGGACGGTTAAGTATGAAGAAAAAAAACATTTAGACGGCGTAGTCTGGGCTGTTGGAACGACTCCATCAGCACCGGAGATCGTCATTATCATCATCATCATCACCATCATCATCATCATCATCATCATCATCATCACCACCATTACCACAGTAGAGAGATCTGTCAGGCGTAAGTTGAACAGGTTGTCAAAATCCATCATTATGTGAAGTGAAAGAGGAACTCGACATGATCATTAGCATCGTCGTCATCGTTATCCAACTACACCAGATTTGTCGTCTTTGTTTAATCATCACCAAGTGTACGATTCTATTTGATTAATGTGGGTTGTGTTTGTTCCCCCCTTTATCATCATCATGATCTTCCTCTTCGCCGTCGCTGTCGACATTATCATCATAATAATTATCGTCGTTGTCGTCGTCGTCATCATCATCATCATCATCATCGTCGTCATCATCATCACACCACTATCATCTTCACTGTTATCACTACTCCATCAACAGCGACAAAAGCTGATCAGCAGCTCCATCAGTTGTACACCGTTGAACCAATCCACTTGATGTCATTGGGACAGAGTGACTAATCCGTCCATAAATGACGGAGACAACGTGCAGAATGGAAACACTCACACGCCGCAGACAAATCAATATCACAATACAGAAAAAAGGAAGTAAAAAAAAAAAAAAAGGTGAGAATGGCACTCAGAACGAACGAATTTTTTTTAACCGTCTTTTAATCCGGATTGGCACTAACATTCCATAGCTTCGTCTTCGGGCCACATTCTCCCTCTCCACAAGTTTTGTTGACATCGGTTCAGTACTTTCAGCATGACCTTGCTGGCAGACAGACAAACACTTCAACAGAGGTGGGTGAAAATGTACCTTTCTCATAAATAAAACGATTAGCCTACCGATTTTTGGACCCATTTATTCATCCATTCAAGAAACTAAGCAGCCAAATCACCATCATCCAGCCCGGTAAGCAGCTAATTAAGCAATACATCGAGCAATCAACCAACCAGTCAATTTGCCAGCTCTCAGTACTCACTATCTTTGCTACGACACGGCCTTTGCGGTCTGTTGAGCGGTAAACAGCATGACTCAGCCCACCCAACAAGCACTGAACAATGCCAGTCTACGTGGAAAAAACATGACACGACGAAAAACCTGGTGGCGTCTTCTAGAGAGACCTTGGCCCCAGCAGACACATCGACACAATCTCTGTGGCGAGTCGAGCACTTAACATTTTGCATTGGTGAGTACCCTATTCAAGGATTCCATACTGGAGACTTCCATGAGAAAAAGTTACACATCGATGGGGAGTCCCATAACTGGAGAATCTCATATTGAGCAGTCCCAAGCTGGGGCCGTAGTTTCTTGTCGTAAACTTACTTCTACAACGAGATGACCTCCTGGGTACAAACCATGTGGGTTCAGCGCATTTACTTTCGTATCCATATTCTCTGGGTTTTTGTCTCGCTTTCTACCTATGAAGTGTCCAGAAAGCAAAGGGTGAAGGTCAGATAAAAAGAGGGATTCCCTCCTGTCCTGCGCATGCCTTGAATAACCCCCAACCTTCTGCGCATGCCCACACAAACACGCTGACACAGCCGCACACAAAGACTGAAAAAGCAGCTGAACTAAAACAAGTTTGATAAAACTATTAAGAGGCCATAAACATGAAGTCACTCTCACACGCACACACATACACACACTGACACAAAGTAACAGTGTCACACAAAGGCACGAAGACTGATTTAGCCTACACACACACACACACACACACACACACACACACCAAGAGATAAGCCAGCTATCCTAGCAGACGAACTTGGGAGCTACAGACACACTTGTAGAGCAGGGGGCCGAGTTCCGTGTCTCAGTCAGTGCAAATCAAATTCAATGCTTTCTCGGAGAGTGTCTGTCAGCTGGAAGATGTTGTGACGACGAAGTCTTAACTTTGCGTGAAGTTCGTGATCATTGAACGTGTCCAATGGCTTTGTTTTGATCTAACCCACGGCGAACTCATGCCCTGTCCTCGTTGTACGTTTACCCTCCCCTCACCCACTGCTAAACACGAGGTTAAAGGTACTACTCTCGACATATGGATCCCCAAGTAACGGCCCCTCGAGCTTACAACGAGGTACGGAGGTCACTTCCCCGTTACCCACGACATGTAACTACGGCCCCCTGGTGTGTCTCAGATAGACATGTCCCATAGTCGAGGGTCCATACTGAAAAGCCCCATACTCGGGAGTGCCGCTTTGGGAAGGTTTGTATTGCTACGAACCATTCTAGACTGTCCCATCTTTGTGAGTCTTAAGGGGATAAAATGGAAGAAGGGATGGAGAGACGAACAAGCTAGTTCTACAGTCGATAGTCATGCTGAGGTGTCCACACTCAAGACACGGTGACCCATATTGCAGAGTTCCATATAGGAGAGTCTTGTATGGGGAATGAGGGGATCAATGTTGACTAGTCTCACATCAGGGACTTCAGAACTTCAGCATCAGGAAGTTCCGTGTTAGAGTGTACCGTATTTCAGATTCCCACAGTCTTAACAATCCTAACTGAGTCGTCTCAAACTGGATATTTCCATGGTGGGGATCTCACACTGGACAGTTCCATGGTGGGGATCTCACACTGAACATTTTCATGGTGGGGATCTCATACTGGACAGTTCCATGGTGGGGATCTCATACTGGACAGTTCCATGGTGGGGATCTCACACTGGACAGTTCCATGGTGGGGATCTCACACTGAACATTTTCATGGTGGGGATCTCACACTGGACATATCCATGGTGGCGATCTCACGCTGGACATTTCCATGGTGGGGATTTCGCACTGGACAGTTCCATGGTGGGGATTTCGCACTGGATAGTTCCATGGTGGGGATCTCACACTGCTCAGCTCCATGGTAGGGACCTCACGCTGAACATTTCTATGGTAGGGAATCTCCTGTTGAAGAACGCCACAGAGGACAGACCCATATCATTAAGGCGAATCCCAAATGCGGGAAGAAAGGACAGAGGAGGAATGAGGGGTGGAAGCTGATGAAACACTGAGCTGTACCGACTGATGTCTCGTGAATAAGTTATCCGGTATTAAGATTCGACGGAAAGGGTCAATACGGATTTGGGACTTGGTTGGAGCCGCAGAAGGGCAACAGCATCGCAGATCAAACTGATCAATGCTGATAGGTCATGATAGGTCATGTGATACGTCGTTTGCACAATGACACATAAAGGTCAAAGGTTAACTAAAAGCCAGAACGTTTCATGCCACAAAAAGGGGGGGGGGGGGGGGGGGGGGGGGGGGGGGGGAAGAGAAAAAAAAGAAAGAAAGCTAAAGAAAAGAAGACGAAAAGACATCAGATTGCTGGCAGTCCATGGCACTCGTGGGCGTGATAAAGCAAATTAGCCCCATCAGCCAGCTTAACAAGTCGATCATTGAGAAAATACAAAGACAAGGATGTGAAACAGTGTGCTTGTAATGCAGATAGTCAATATCCCGACCGTTACTATGGCACGCGCGTCAAATCAAATATTTGGCTCTCTAGATCTATTTGTCTGGTCCGAACACTGAGAAAAGGTAACTCTGTAATGGAAAGACATGCGTTATCTTCCCCTGATTTGTTTTTGTCTCTCTCAGTCAGCTTGATAATTCACTGTGATCAGAGAGAAAATGTATTATAGGTGTGTGAAACGATGCCTCTGTAATGCAGACATTGTGTTACAAACAACTCGACTTTATGCATTATTATGACTATCGATCGATTTAGATCTGTATATCTCGGGTTTTATTTAAAGCTTGTTTACCGAATGACACAAGCACAAATTGCTTAGTGATCTTGACCTGTATACGGAGAAAAGGCTAGTCTGTTTACAAAAAAAAAAAAAAAAAAAAAAAGGCAGGCATTGATCTTGACCAGTACAAGGAGAAAAGGCTACTCTGTTTACAATAGAAAGACAGGCATTGATCTTGACCAGTACACGGAGAAAAGGCCACTCTGTTTACAATAGAAAGACAGGCATTGATCTTAACCTGTACACGGAGAAAAGGCTACTGTGTTTACAATAGAAAGACAGGCATTGATCTTAACCTGTACACGGAGAAAAGGCTATTCTGTTTACAATAGAAAGACAGACGTTATCTTCCCCTGATTGTTGTCGAGAACAGGTCTATTCGACAACAGCAAAATGTGACAGAATCTTGCTCCTCTACCATTGACAAGTGAATGCTGGGGTCTCTTCCTCAAGTCACAAGACAGTAAATAGACCTGGACGAACTACGCACCCGACATGTAAAACAACATTTAAAAATAACAGACACGGAGATGAACAAACAATGACGAAGTTAAACCACTCAGGTGCTATTCTCTTCAAATCCATGTTATCTTCGATATGAACATGATAAAGTATGTCTTAAAGGGCTAAAAATAGTTTGGAAATCAATCTTTGTTTCTGCCCTCTTTCATCAAAAATAGTTTGGAAATCAATCTTTGTTTCTGCCCTCTTTCACAAAAAATAGTAACGTTTTCTGATCGGTAGCAACAGCTGTCAGCACTGTAGTTCAGCTGAAACAACCCAACACCCAGCATGGGGCAGCTGTAGTGGCGGGCGTTCTTACCAGCACGGGATTCTCGTCCATCAGCTGCATTTCGTCATCGCAGGACTCCAGGTCCTGACCCAGCACGGCCCCGAAGCGAACGCTGATCTCCCGCTCATCCTCCAGCTGAGCCAGCACTACAAGGAACTCCGGCTCTACGCTCTGCTCCTGAACCACATCATCGTCATCATTATCGTCATGCTCATTATCATCGTCATCATCATCGTCGTCGTCGTCATCATCATCGTCATCATCATCATCATCGTCATCATTACATCATCATCGTCATCATCGTCATTGTCATTAAGTCATCATTATCATCAACGTCATCATTACATCATCATCGTCATCATTGCCATGAAGTCATCATCGTTATCATCATCATCATTATCATCATCATCATCATCATCATTATCATCATCATCATCATCGTCGTCGTCGTCGTCGTCGTCATCATCATCAGTCACTGTCATCATTATCATCATCATCATCATCATCATCATCATTGTCATGAACTCATCACCGTTCTCTTCATCACTGTTGTCATCATCATTGTTATCAGGTCATCACCTCATCATTATTCAGATTCAGATTCAGATAACTTTATTATCTCTCGTTACAAGAGAAATTACATTTGTGACCCCCTAACAGTTAAGACATACATATTTATAGTTACAAACGTGACACTGAAAACTAAAATTACTTTCAAACAATAAAACATGCGTGTAACACCAAAATGGGAATTTCATCTTTCTCCTTTTTGGTAGTGCAAATAAAGTATGCACTCAGCCACTCATAATTATATATAGCTACTGGAACACATCATTGTCATCATCATAATCGTCGTCAATGTTCCCATTACTATCATTATTATTATTATTAATGTCGTCGTCGTCTTCATAATTCGAAGACCTGGGAGTCTAAAAAAAAACTACTACAACAACGACTACAACAAGAACACCCACACAAGACCAAAGATGATGAAATTAACAACAACCTATGACAAAAGAAGGCTGCTATTTGGAAATGCCATGCAGAAATAAGACAACAAAAGATGTCACAGTGTGGAGTGAGGGCCAGGGCTGGGGTGCTTGTAAATAGATCTTACATCTGTCTCTTGTATGTCTGAAGTGTGTAAGTTGTTTGTGTATCTGATCAAATCAATCTTTCTTTCACTCACACCACCCTACAACATGGCAGCAACATGGCAGCACAGACAGGAAGTTTGTGAGGAGTGTACATTTAATAAACAATGAGATGGAAATGATTTTTTTCTTTTAGCACATGGACAACGTAAACATGTAAGTGCAAACTAATTCATCAATATGCGTGTACACTCACACTTGCTGTGAGGCTAGAAAATAATGCATAGTTTCACTCATGACACAATACAATAACATGAGGGAGAAGAATTCATATCATCACTCATGACATGATACAATAACAACATCAACATAAAAAGGATTTCTAACTTTCTCAAAGAAAATTATCATTCAAGTCTTTCCAGATATGATTCTGGATACCATGTTGAAGGTCAGGTGTGTCGCTGTCCAAGCTGAGGTTGACTTGCACAGAAACCACTCTGACCTCGATTTCGGACGCGCTGAAGGCAGTCCACACAATACCACTTCTGAGACTGGGCACTGAAGAGGAAAACTGGTTCCACACCTGTGACTGGGCACAAAGGAAGGTAGCTGATACCACAACTGCACAGGGAAAGACAGACAAAAGTAAAGCACCTGCCAGTCGTCCAGAAGGGAGACACCAGGAAGACATCTGTTAATTATGTCCTGGCCTCCAAGAAGGGCTACCACCACAGGAGGTGGAAGAAGGATCGCTCGCAAGGCTACCACCACAGGAGGCGGAAGAAGGATCACTCGGACACTCCCTTCAGAGCACACAGCCAGCCGGACTGCGCCTAAGACGAAAAATTCCTACAAAAGTAAACAGTATCATCAACAGTCTACCAACTGTTCAACATGAAAAGTATCAATAGATTAGAAAGAGTAGAACTGAAACGACCAAAACTGTACAACTTGGCAAAAAAAGACATGAACGAGCATACTGAACTGAATACTTTCAAAACCAAATGTGATGTTACCAAATCTGAACATTTTGATCTAAAATGTTTAAAGAAAGCACTATCAGTTAACTACTATTGACTTTCAACGTATCGACATGGCTAGAAAAATATTTCTTACCCTCTGGGGGGGGGGGGGGGATTAAACGAGTACTACCCGACCAACAAGCGGGGACAGCCAGTGTACGGGGTAGTATATGACTGACTACAAAGCCATACTCATCAGTGCACGTCTACCAGTTGAATTCATCAACGTTCACCGGTGAGTAGAGTTCACCGGAAACAAGAAGAAAAAAAATATATTTCTCTCTGGCTGATGCGCATAACTCGTAGAGAATCGTGCCTGTGACAAAAATCGGAGATAACGTACAAAAACTATTTGAAGAAGTGCATTTACTCTCTCTCTCTCTCTCTCTCTCTCTCTCTCTCTCTGTGTTAAAAGTTTTGTAATTTTTAGTCGCTAGTCATGCTTAGTAAGTCCTTTAGCGGGGCAAGGGCCAGATGAAAAAAAGCATGTGTTTGCTTATCTGTAACACTTGAAAATAAAAATCATCATCATCATCATCATCATCATCTCTCTCTCTCTCTCTCTCTCTCTCCTCTCCTCTCTCTCTCTCTCTCTCTCTCACACACACACACACACACACACACACACACACACACACACACACACACACACACACACACAGCATGTACACTAATGAACATAATTCTCAGCATAATCCACAGTATGTACCATACTGAACATAATTCCCATCATGTACCATAATGAACATGATCCACAATATGTACCATAATGAACATAATCCCCAGTATGCACAATAATGAACATAATCCTCAGCATGTACCACAGTGAACATAATCCCCAGCATTTACTGTAACGGACATAATCCCCAGTATGTACCATAATGAACATAATCCCCAGTATGTACTGCAACGGACATAATTTCCAGCATGTACTATAATGAACATAATACCCAGCATGTACTGTAACGGACATAATCCCCAAAACGTACCATAATGAACACAATCCACAGCATGCACCATAATGAACATAATCCCCAGCATGTACCATAATGAATATAATCCCCATAATGCACTATAATGAACATAATCCCCCAGTATGTACCATCATGAGCATATCTCCAGCATGTACCATAAGAAACATAATCCCCGGTACGTACCATCATGAACAAAATCCCCAGTATGCCCTATAATGAACATAATCCCCAGCATGTACTATAATGAAAATATCCCCAGCTTGTACTATAATGAATATCATCTGCAGCACGTACCGTAACTAACATAATGTCCAGTATGTATTACAATGAACATAATCCCCATCATGTATCATAATGGATATAATCCTCAACATGCAACATAATGAACATAATCCACAGAACGTACTATAATAAACATAATCCCCCGCATGTACCATCATGAACGTAATCCCCAGCATTTACCAAAATGAACATAATCCCCTTTATGCATTATAATGAACATAATCCCCAACATGTACTACAATGAACATTATCCATAAAATGTACTACAATGAACATAATCATAATCTTCAGCATGTACCATACTGAACATAATCCCCAGTATTTCCCATAATGAACATAGTCCCCATCATGTACCACAACGAACATGAGCCCCAGCATGTACTCTTATGAACATAATCCCCAGTATATACAATAATAAACATAATCCCCAGCTGATACTTGAATGAACATAACCCCCAGTATGTACCATAATCAACATAATCCCCAGTATGTACCATAACGACCATTCCCCAGTATGTATCATAATGAGCATAACCCCCAGCATGTACCATAATGAACATAATCCCAAGCATGTACTGCAACAGACATAATTTCCCATCATTTACCATAATGAACATGATCCCCGTCATGTACCATGTTAAACATAATCCCAAGCATATAACATAATGAACATAAACCCCTCCATGCCATGAACATAATCCCCAGCATGTACCATAATGAACATAATCCCTACTATGTACCATAATGAACATAATCCCCAGCATGTACTGCAACAGAGATAATCCCCATCAAGTACGATAATGAACATGGTCCGCATCATGTGCTCTAATGACCATAATCGCCAACATGTACCATATTTAATATAATCCCAAGCATGTACCATAATTAACAAAATCCCACGCATGTACTATAATGAACATAATCCCCAGCGTCTACCATAATGAACATAATCCCCTGCATGTATCATAATAAACATAATTCCTGGTACGTACCATTATGAACATAATCCCCAGTAAGTACTATAATGAACATAATCCCCAGCATGTACCATAATGAACATAATCCCCAGCATCAACTATTTTGAACATAATCTGCAGCGCGTAGCGTAATTAACATAATCCCCAGCATGTACCATAACGAACATAGCATATACCATAATAAACATAATCCACAGACTGTACTGTAATGAACGCAATCCCCAGCATGTACCACAGTGAACACAATCTTCATCTTATACCATTATGAACATAATCCCCATCATGTACCATGAACATAATCCCTAGCATATACCATAATGAACATGATCCCCATCATGTACAGTAATGAACATAATCCCCAGTATGTACTATAATAAACAATCCCCTTTTACCACAGTGAACATAATTCCCATCATGTGCCTTAATGAACATAATCCCTAGCATATACCACGTTGAACATAATCCCCAGCATGTACCATGATGAACATAATCTCCATTGTGTACCATAATTTCCATTATCCCCAGCATGTACCATATTGAACATAATCTTCAACGTTTACCATAATGAAACATAATCCCAAGTGTGTACCATAATGAACATAATCCTAAGTGTGTACCATAATGAACATAACCCCCGACATGTACCTTGATGAACATAATCCCCAGTGTGTGCTGTAATGAACATAATCGCCAGCGTGTTCTGTAATAAATGTGATCTCCAGCATATACCATTATGAACATAATCCCCAGTGTGTGCCATAATGAACAAAATCCCTAGCATGCACCATAATGAACATAAACCCCAGCATCTACCATGATGAACATAATCCCCAGCACGCATTGTAATGAACTTAAACTCCAGTATGTGTTATAAAAACATAATTCCCAGCATCTATGAAATGAATATTCGCCCTGTGGGTTGGGTATAGAATAGACCCACTGCCCTGCCATGCATATCGTAAGAGGCGACTACGGCAGGACCACCTCGCTCCGAGGATAAAGGGGTTTGCGAAGGGCTAATCCCCCTTCCTAGAAAAAAAAATCAAGTTACAGAAGCATCGACAACATCAAACTAAGACATTCACCTGGGAGAGGAAGGGTCTCCGTCCCGGAGACTCATGACGTCAGGCAGTGAAAGCCGAGAGCAAGCTGCAAGACCGGTTCCCCTTCTGACCCCCAGGAAATCAACAAGGATAGCCACCTGGAACATCAGGACAATGTACGAAGCGGGCAGAACCATCCAGATAGCAAGAGAGATGAAGACCTACAAGATAGGAATCCCAGGACTGAGTGAGACAAGGTGGTTACAGACAGGACAGCTGTGACTTTCATTGGGAGAGCTGCTGCTGTACTCGGGACACACAGAAGACGGAGCCCCCCATACAGAAGGCGTGGCCCTGATGCTGACACACCAGAGACGCAGCGGGCACTCATCGGCTGGGAACCTATCAACTCCCGCATCATCACAGCCAAGTTTAGCACCAAGAAGAAGAACATCAAGCTGAACATCATCCAATGCTACGCTCCCACAAATGATGTGAAGGAGGAAAAGAAAGATGATTTCTACCAGCAACTACAAGCTGTGCTGGACAAAAGAGAGAGCAAACGACATCACAATACTCATGGGCCACTTTAATGCCAAGGTAGGATCAGACAACACGGGCTATGAAGACATTATGGGGACACGTGGACTTGGACAGATGAGTGAGAATGGAGAACGCTTTGCAGACCTGTGCGCATTGAACCAGCTGGTGATAGGAGGCAGCATCTTCCGTCACAAGCGCATCCACAAGGCGACATGGAGATCCCCGGACCACGTCACAGAGAATCAGATCGACCACATCTGCATCAGCAGGAAATTCAGGCGATCATGGCGGGATGTGAGGGTGATGAGGGGTGCTGACGTGCCATCAGACCACCACCTGCTTGTTACAACAGTGAGACTCCGACTCAAGAAGTACACTTCAACAAATGCAGCAAGGACAAGATATAATGTGGAGCTGTTTAGCAGTAAAGAAATAAAAGAAGAAATTTCAGATCAGTCTTACCAACAGGTTCCAATTACTTGAAGAAATGTTTGAAGAGAAGAGCACAGACATTGAGAACAGTGGCAACATACCAGGAAACTTTGGTGTGAGACCTGTGAGGAGGTACTTGGAAAGAAGAAGATCAAGCACAAGGAGTGGATCTCTGATGATGCTGTTCAGAAACTGAACACAAAAGGAAAGAGAAGAAAGCCACACTGAACATGAGTCGGACAAGATCAAGGAAAGCACAGGCCCAAGAAGACTACACTCAGGCGGACAAAGAAGTGAAGAAAAATGTGAAGAAAGATAAGGAGTTCATCGACAGTCTTGCCAGACAAGCAGAGGATGCTGCAGGACAGGGCAACATGAAGAGCTGTGAGCTGTACACTACCGCAAAGAAGCTGGCAAGCAAGTTCCAACAGACTAACAAGCCAGTCAAAGACAAGAACGGAAAGACACTCACAAACAACAGAAATCAATTGAAGCGATGGGCAGAGCACTTCAAGGAACTACTAAAACTGTCCCGCCCCCGAAGCACCACCTGACATCCCACCACAGCAAAAACAGAACTTCCCATCAACTGTGAGAAGCCATCGAAAGCAGAGATCAGAAAGGCCATCCTGACACTCAAGAATGGGAAGGCAGCAGGGCCTGATGAGATCCCAGTAGAAGCTATTAAAAACTGTCAACTTGCTACACACACCTCTTTGGCAAGATATGGGGAAAAAGAGAACATCCCTGCAGAGTGGAGGGAAGGCATTGTTATCAAACTGCCAAAGAAAGGAGACCTTAGCAACTGTAGTAACTATAGAGGGATCATGCTCCTGTCATTGCCAGGCAAGGTTCTAAAACAGTGTTACTGGAGAGGATGAAGGAAGCAGTTGACCCCAAAGCTTCGAGACCAGCAGGCGGGCTTCCGGCGAAACAGATCCTGTGCCGACCAGATCGCCAGCCTCAGAATCATCATCGAGCAGTCCTTGGAGTGGAACTCGCCCCTTTACATCAACTTCATCGACTATGAAAAGGCCTTTGACAGTGTAGATAGAGAGACACTATGGAAGCTACTGAGGCACTATGGAATACCAGAGAAGATCATCTCTCTCATACGATGCACATATCAGGACATAAACTGCAGGGTGGCTCACGCAGGCCAGTTTGTCAGACGGTTTGAGGTGAAGACAGGAGTGCGCCAGGGATGTCTGTTGTCACCTTTCCTCTTCCTCCTGGTCATCGACTGGATCATGAAGACCCACAACAACAGGCGGGAACAACGGGATACAATGGACACTCTGGACGCAGCTAGATGACCTTGACTTTTGCTGACGACCTGGCACTCCTCTCCCACAATCACAGACAGATGCAGGACAAGACCACCCGCCTGAGACAACATCAGCAGGAACAGGGCTCAAGATAAAAGAAAGACCGAGCTGATGAAGATCAACACCACAGACAGCAGGCCAGTCACAATTGGAGGCGAGCTCATTAGGGAAGTAGATTCCTTTGTCTACTTGGGAAGCGTAGTTGACAAGCAGGGAGGCACCGACCTGGGACATCATAGCCAGGATGGGCAAGGCGCGAGCAGCATTCATCATGCTAAAGAACATCTGGGCCTCAGGAGAGATCAGAAGGAAGACAAAATTGCGTATCTTCTTCATTCCCAACGTGAAGTCAGTTCCTACTCTACGGTTGCGAGACTTGAGAGAATGACCAAGACAATACAGAAAAAAAAGTTCAAACTTCATCAACACCACCTGTCTGAGGCGTATCTTCAAAATCAGATGGCCAGAGAAAATCAGCAATGAAGATCTATGGAAGCAAGCAGGACAGGAACCAGTTGCCCAAACAGATTCTGCGGAGGAAGTGGGGCTGGATAGGACATACCCTCAGGAAGCCAGCATCCAGCACCACACGCCAAGCCCTGACATGGAACCCGCAGGGGAAAAGGAAAAGATGCCGACCTCGCAACAGCTGGAGACGAGACACAGAGGCAGAGATGAAAAGACAGGGGACCAACTGGACAGGCATTCAGCGAGCAGCCCAGAACCGAGTGCAATGGCGGAGTGTTGTCGATGGCCTATGCTCACCCTTGAGCTATGGGCCTAAGTAGTAGTAAGTATGAAATGAACATGATATCCAGTATGTATTCCAATGTGCACTGAGGATGCCTAGTGGCTCAGTGGTTCAGCACCATGTTCGCTGTCAGACACTTTTCGGTTCGGATCTCGCTGGCGGCCCACAGAAACATGGACATTTTTGGCTGGTGTCGTGAATCAGTGGTTTTTGTCCACTGTTCAGTGTTTAGTGGCAAAGAAAAACTTACTTTAGTAACTGCTCGCTGTTTAGCGAACATCTGTAATGTTTGTTAACTGTGCAATATTAAGCTAACATTGCTGTTTATGGTGTCTGGTTAATGTCAAGTCAAGCAAAAATTCCTGTAATCATTCGACTGCTTGATACTTGACAAGGACTTATGTCATTGCTGACTGCTAAAAATTTGGTGAAAGTTTATTTCGTTCGATGACAACCTAATATTTATTAAAAGTTTTGTGTAGCTGTAGCTGTTTAAAATGTAGTGTCCACACGTGTGTTATTGTTATTTCCTTTATTTAATTTGTTTTGTTTTTTTTGCCCAGTCATTTTGGTTGACTGATGAAGCCCCCGTCTCACGATAATCACTGCTTAGAATCAACACAGGCAGAACATGACTGACTAAGCCCCTTTCTGGTGACAATCACTACTCGGGTGTCGGGTTCAATAAAGGACCACAGAGTCGGGAGTCAGGTCGCACACTCACCACTCAGCACAAGAGCCGAAAGTACACTACATGAACAACACTTTATTCTTCCATACACACATACACATTCACATTCCAATTTGGGACTCGGGGCCTATCACAGAAGAGGGAGAATAGACAGAGTGTATGGAGAAAAGAGGGGTATAGAAGAACGAAAGCACCCTTACGGAGAGCTAACTATCCTACTGGGTAAAAAAAAAAAATGATGAACATAGAACACCCCGGGGATACCTGCAAAGTCCAAAATGCCTAGCCAACTATAACTAGTCTCCCCTCCCCGCCCCCCCCCCCCCCCCCCCCCCCCCCCCGCGCCCCCCCCCCCCCCCCCCCCCCCCCCCCCCCCCATAAGAACACTAATGCCAGAATACGACTAGCACGCCACATGGGGCCTACATCCTAACAAAAACGGTTACTATTAAAAACAAACAAACAAAAAAAAAAAAGTACACACGGTTTGTTTGCCCGCTGGCAGAGTGCTCCTAAACTGGGGGGGATCACCCCCACTACAACGCCTCACAACACAGCCCCACTGACACCATGATTCACTCAACTGAGGAAGAAGGTATTTTGCAGCAACGAGTCACACATACGCAAGAAGAAGACCCCTCTTTTTGAGATCCCCCCTCTGGGCTCGATGCTTCATGGACCGGTAGACTGCTCCCTCATGGGCATATATAATGAAGTCTATAACATCCCTCGAGATGGGTCAGGGGCGCTTTCCGCTGATTCAACCATATTGGGCGAATGTACATAGGAAGAAAACCTGAAAAACCCAACCCTGTACCAGGGATCCATCATGTGTTCACACATCTGTTCATGGTCAGTGGAGTCATGAGGGAGGCAATAGTGGGGGGTTGTCACTACTCGTCGTCAGTTCATGAGTTGGAGTGGGGTGTATGGTGAAATCATAAGTTCCTTAGCTCTATAAATGTCCCCGGAGTCGTTTCAGGCCGTAGAGAGCAGAGCTTCAATAATCATAAATTCCGTTTCACGCAAAATAACTCCACCTGGTAAAAAAAAAAAAAAGTAACCTTACTATAACACCTTACATTCCTGATATTCTAAGATGGATGAAATCCACATGCAAAACGAAACAAGACGAGAGCAGATAAGGATGAGCGCAATGAACTGGGCCGCTGAAGAGTGTCACTACTTTCCCATCCGCCATTGGTTTCCCACACTGGCCGCGTGTCAGCATCCGTCGCGCGTCAGGCACTTGCCTGCTAGTTTTTACTAACATTTTCTTTCGACCACAGGGTCCTCACTCGTAACAAGGCTGATACATTATGGATTAAATTTTCCCAGGTCGTTGTACGCATAAGATCAAAGCGGACATTAATATGGGAACCTATAAACCCTAGATGAATAGTCAATGTTTCCACACACAACTTAATAAATTCAATTCTTCACCTCTGCATGGATTATTGACAAGGCTACCAAACCAATATAGGACAGTTAGTCCTCTTCAAAATGTTGACTCCACTCCCCGAGTTGGGACTACAGGTAATAAAGAAACAGATTTCTGAAACGACCTCCGTCCTATTTCCTATGAGGAAAAAACGGCCACTTTGTCCACGACTAATACTATATCAAAACCTTTGCCACAGGTAAGAAGTAGAAAAATATCGGTAAGGAAATACAGAGTAAATAAAACTGGTTAAAAAAAAACACCCTCACGAAGCTGCTACCCACGAAAAATGAAATAAGAATTTCTGGCTCCTACCGGCCTTCCTATCTACATCGGAAATACAAACTCTTCCAGGGCCTCACCAACGGACGGGGAAAAGAGTAAGAATAATAAAGGCATAAACCGTCGCCCCACGCCAGTGAAAGTCGGGACAAAACCCGAACCTCTCCAAAATCTGGACCCCCATCGGGAAGAGGAGGGAATTGCTCTCTGACAGCTTCCAGTGGTGGAGATACCGTCTCTCTCCGATCAACGAACGACTCAAGAGTGAACAGCAAATCGCCTCATACTGAAATACACCCTTGCTCGCAGCACCAGAACCGTTAAAACGGTTTGTCGTAAAAATGGCTTGGATATACATACATGCACTCATTAAGTTCTCGTGGCACGAGAAGCGACACGCGACACAGAAGAAAGAAAGGTCGGGGGATACAATACAAGGTGGGGTGGGGGGGGGGGGGGGCGGGGGGGTAAGTAAAGATTGCACGGCGACCGCTCGTGCATCTCTCACCCTGGTTTTTAAACCAAGGATGCCATCCATGACAACAGAAACACCCCCATATCAGGACAAACGCCACCCTGAGGATCAAACGTCGTCTCCCATGGACCACTGAGGCCTGGAGTTTTCCAGGCCCCCCCGGGCCAAACCCCTCCCCCCCCCCCCCCCCCCCCCCCCCCCCCCCCCCCCCACCCCACCCCCCCCACCCACCCCCACTTCCCCCCCCCCCGCAAAACCCCCCAAATACAAGCCCCCCCCCAAATACTAAAATACGAATTACATAGAAACCAGGAACCATGGAGAAAAAAAAAAAACACGGCTATCGTGCATTGATTCAGTCCATCCGACTGGAAAGTAGTCTGCCTCCACATTGTTCTTTCCAGCGATATGACGGAAACTGAAAAGCCAGACTCTGAGTTCCATTGCCCAACCCATGAGTCGCCGGGCTTACTGGTCGAATCCTGTGGAGGCCATTGCAGGGGGTGATGATCAGACTCCAGTACAAAATTCTCACCCGTACAAGTAGGGGTAAAAGTGGCGAGTTGCCCTTACCACGGCAAAGCACTCCTGCTTTTTGGTGTGGTAGTTTAGCTCTGCTCCTGCTAACTTCTTACTGGTGTAAGCAAGCACCGGTAAGAGTCCTCTCCCTTGGTCTTGCAGCAACACCGCCCCCAGACCGACCTTGGAAGCATCCGTTCACACAACACGTAGGGCTCGCTTGGATCTGCTAACTGCACAAAATGGGCTGACGGAAAATCGCTTCTTTCAGTTGCTGAAAGGCTTGTGCATCTCATCGCTCCATTCTAGCTTGTCAGGCTTCCTTGCGCTGCTATGTATGGTCAGTCAGTGGTTTGACTGTATCCGAAAAAGACGGGATAAAATTTCTGATATAGGTAATCCACCGGCATAAGAAAGATCGGTCGTTTTCGGTCTTGGGAGGTTGTGCGTCCTCTATCCGGCGCACTTTCTGCTCCCGGTGCCAGACATCCTTGTCCAACCACATGTCCCCAGGAAGCTGATTTCAGTGTTTCCCCAATCCTACACTTAGTAGGACTAGCTGCCAGCTGGACTTGGCGCAATTGATTAAGGAATGCTGTGTAGCACCTCTAAGTGCCGAGTCCAAGTTTCTGTAGCTAGAAGAAGGTCGTTGATGAAGTTGTGGGCCTCCAAAAGGTTGAGGGGCTCTGACACAAGTCTCATTCATATGGCTGAACACAGTTCCAGCTGCATTGAGTCCAAAAGGGCATCACTAAACAATGAAATTGCCCCTCTGGAGTTGTAAATGCTGTTTTCCACGGTCGGCGGGATACATCGGGATTTGCCAATATCCCTTGGCTAAATCCAACTACGTGAAGAAGCGTGCCCTAGCGACTGTGCAAAAAATTAATCTGTGTCGACGTCCAGAATAGGTTCCCGCGTTGAACCTCAAGACTTTGTTGAGTCGACGGAAATCTACACAAAACCTCTTTCTTGCCGTCAGCTTTCTTTACGAGCAGTATGGAGGATGAGAATGGTGAGCTGGGTGGGGGGTGTCTTCTGGCACTAGGTGCTGGTCAAATGAAGACGGACGGCTGTGCCCCGGTATTGCGAATGGCCTCCACAATCTTGCCACTGACGACGGACAGGAAAGTCGGGTACACAGGTTTTGCCCACCTCAATCTCACCATATGAAAGTTCTACCCTGGGTATCGCTGGCTTTCCCTCTGATTTCCTCTGGGAAAAACTCCTGAATAAGTGGTCCTGTTTTCCGCAGAGGAAACACGTTCTAGGACCTACAGCGGTCTTCTCTGAGCTTGAACCCTTTCGGTCTTGGTGGGCGAAAGTTCCTTTATCACACCTTGTGTCCGTCGTAGGCCTTCTTATTGGCCCTGAGTCATAGTGAAGTCAGTGCGGAGCGTTGAAGTGCGTCAGCGTAGCTTTCAGCAATCTCTATGGCCTGGGCGAAAGTCTTGGGCTTTTTCTCCCTGAGTCTTAATTGGCAATCCTGTGAAACCCGAGTTGGTAAAAGCCGTTCCAAGCAGGAAGCAATCCTTGATCTCCGTGCCGGAAGCTTCTACCAGTAATCCATGGTCCAACGTAAACGCTTGCCGTATTGGTGAAACTTCTTCTTCATCTTCCGAAAAACGTGTCCATACGATTCTGCTGTCAGATGCAGTCTCTGCCTATGTGTGACTTTCAGCTCTGCTAGGATGCTCCAGGAGGCATGTCTACAAAGACCCTCCTTGGCTTCCCCATTAAGTTACTGAGGAGGTACAGTGCTTTACACCACTCTGCTCCGTCAGGTTGTACCCGCTGCTACAGCCTCGAAAGTGCCTCGATATGTGTCGATATTATCTGTGGCACTGCATATACTGGCCACCGAAGCTTGGGAGGTGCAACAGGAACTAATGGCGAACTAGCTGCAACCAACGGAGGGTTCTCTAGCTCCAGGAAAAGGATCCCTGTATCGCAAAAATCCCCATCTGACTTCCAATCCGTCATCTTTTGTCTGGGCTATCCAGCTGCTTCATAAATTCCCTCCTCAGTACTCCTTCCCCTAGCCTCACAAAGTCGATCTCCTTTTGTTTTTCCTTTTTCCATGGTTTTCTCATCTCTCTTCTCGCTCCATTTTCCTGCTGCTTTCCCCCTCTCGTGTCGTGTCTTTTCTCCTCCATCTCCTCTCTCCACCATTGTTTCTTCTTCCCTTATTTCCTCAGCCTCTCTTTCCCTACCTTCTCTCCTCATCTCAGCCTTCCATTGTATTTATCCGTTCATCCTGTCCAGTCTTTCCTTTTTCCTTGGCCCTTTTTCCAACCTTCTCTCTTCCATCTCAGTCTTCCACCATTGTTCTTTCCTTCTTTGCCTGTCTCCCTTTCTTCACGTTCCCTTCTGCTCCTCTGGTCCATCCTCTGCATGAAGTAGGGGGTCCACATGAAGTACTGGAGCATAACGGCGGTGGCATAGGAGGACGTTGGGGGTGGAAGTCCTCAAGGGGTGGCCGAAATAGATAGTCTGGCCCTCTGTTGTCTGGACCCCACCGCCAAGAACGCGGCGTCACCAAGGAAGTCTGGGTTGCTGTGACGGACTTGTTTGTGTCCTCACTGCTATTTTAAAGTATGATTGGTGTTTGTGGGTGTGTGTGTGTTTGTGTGTGTGTGTGTGTGTGTGTGTGTTGTGTGTGGAACTGGAATGTTTGCGCACGAAACATTTGCTTTTTACGTCATTTACTCACTTTTGTCGTCACTAAAAAAAAAAAAAAAAAAAAAAACGTAACACTGGTGATGCGCATCGATACAAATTAACGTATCAGCAGATGAGAATATATTGAAGTTTGGATGAAGCGGTGTAAAAAGTTGGCTGGTCTTCCTGGTGATCGGATCTGGGTTTGGCGGTGAATGACACGTCATCTTAGCTAAGTTTCTGAGGTGGAGGAGGGTCCTAGGCGGCTGTACGTTTTCCGGGCGGCGAGGTATAGCCCTGAAGAGCTGAGGGAGTTGCTGCTTGCTGTGGGAACGGACGCGGAGTCTTCCCCAGTTTGATGTCTCACCCCGGGGGGGGGTTGCTGGAGATGAAGTCATATTTTATTACATGTTTGTTACTATGGTGAGACATTTTTTTTTAAGTAATATTATCCAAGGTTCGACGATTATCATTCCAAGCTTTCAAGAAGCCAAGATTCCCCTGTGGCAATCTTAAAAAGAGATGACTGAACTTTTGTGCTGATGTGCGAAGATTCTACAGTGGTGAGCTGAGGAGAAGGAAATTAGCATCAAGACTTCTACAGGGGCGAGCTGAAGAGAAAGGAAATAGCTGTGTGCTGAATGTGCGAAACATTTTATTGTGTAACCCAAATACTGTGGGGTTTGTACTTAGTCTTCGTCAGTTCGAATTATTAAATTTGGAAGTGATGCTCTCTATCCGTTGGAGAGAACAAGAATAATTCTTTATGAATATTGATTAAAATTGTTCTCTCTGGGGTGCCCCACAAAACTGTATTTCTTTGGTGTTGAGAGACACTGGCATCTAGGGGAGGAGTTCCCCCCTCGAGCGAAAATTGAGTTTGGAGTTCTCCATATTTGCCTGGGACTGTTCTTTGGTTATTTTCTGGAAGCTCCTTTTTTGAGTTCATTCTTGTGGGTCAATGTTCCAGGTGTGAGAGATTTGGTACAGCCAGGTGAGTCGAGTGGCTCTTTCTCT
>JADBJO010018877.1:0-7500 GCA_016801955.1 Conus betulinus
CATCTTTACGCGGAGAGCAGTCTAAACACAGAATGAACTGATAGCGATAAACCCCGTAGTACTTTTGAACAGCTAACCATCTTCACAGGGACATGTTGCCGATAATAGACCGATATCTTTGAAGAGCACTGAGCAGTCAATACACGTTACCATCAACAGACGGCCATTTTCACAGAGCTCAGGACGAGACACAGAATACACTGATGTTTCCAATGTTACAACCAAGACTCGGCTGTCTTCACTCACACACACACACACATACACACACAGACCAAACGTTAGTGAGGAGAGAGGGTTGGGGAGGAACTGGGATGGGACGAGACTATGAACCTGTCTCCAGAAGAGTGACACGTCGCCAGACAAAGTTCGCAGGTGTTGGAATACCAGGTGATCACTGGACTGTGACCTCTCCCCCCCCCCCCCCCCATCCCTCCCTCTTCCCAGTTTTATTGTGTCGTGCCATTGTGCATGCCTCGGTATATGTGAATGTGTGTACGTTTGTGTGTGTGTGAAAATATTGCAGCCGTCCTAAACGCTCCGGCATCAAGATCTTCATAGTCTAAATCTCCTTGTTTTTAACTCGTCCAACTGCGGGAGGCTATGTCACATTCTCAAATGAATTTCTTATGAATTATATTTGTTCAAATAATGATGATTTGACGGCTTGGAACTAGCTTATTGCTCACTTTTCAAAATGCCTAGGAATCTGCTTAATTTTCCACAAAACCTGAGATTAGAAAAGATGGGGGTTTTTTGTTTTTTTTTACTAAAAAAAATATATTTGGTGTAATATGTTTGAAAAATGTGTCCATACAGCAATGACACAGAGAACAATGTGTACTATATGCAGTACTGTACCACCAAAACCGTGGAACAAAATTTGGTCTTGATGCCGTGCACTGGCGCAACAATATGGCACTAAAATCTGCAAGAGACTGTATGGCAACTGCACTTGATTGATCTGTATGGCAACTGCACTCAATTGATGTCTTCTGGGACACAAAGTCCTAATTATTTAAGTCCACAAGGAAGTGTCACACACAACATTTAATATTCAAAACTCTCCAAGCTACTGGAACACACACACACACATACACACACACACACTTATAAAATTCTTGAGGAACTGTAAGTACGACAACTGAATCATTATCAACAATGCCATGCCACTTGCAAAAATCCAACTGTTGAGCTTTCTCTACCCTCCTGAGAACGTTTTACGCTGAAAGCACCATTCGTCCAGAAACAAACTGTACAGCGAATACAACAGGTGAGTATGGAAGAGAATACAAAACCAGCAAAGAGGACTGTTCGCGTGTCTGTATATGTGACCACATCTTACTGGAGAAAGGCCCCATCTTACGCGAAATCATGCGGAACTCTGTCACATTACATGATACAGTTCGGCCCTTTAGCCTGCTATGTTTGTGTTTTGTTTTGTTTTGTTTCGTTTTCGATTAAAAGTAAACCTATTACTAGAAGATGCATTGCAACTAGCTGGAACTAGCGAACTTTTTTTTCTTTTTTTTTTTTTTTACTTTAAACTTGTTAAAATTTTATTTGGAGCAATATTCTTCCCGGTGCTTATTGAGCTTGTGTTTTAAGTCACTGAATGTCCATGCAGTTGCACTAGTGACAGGTGAAGAGTTCTCAATGTTAATAAGAAAACAAAAGTGTGTAAGATTACATTTCACCAACGGTTTATCAACTTCAGAGGATGACCTGTGCTGTTGAAATTATTACGTAAAAACGAATCACTGGGATCTACTTTTGTTGTTATAGGAACCATGTGAAATTTTGAAGGTTTCTATTATATCCTCCCATTATATTCTACACGTAGCAGTTTGAAGAATTTCAACCTTTTTTTTTCGTAACTTAAGCGACTTGGTCCAAGAATTTGTTTTGGATCCTCTTTGTACATAACCCTCACTTGCATCATTCTCTGACAACATTGTACAACTAATTACGCATAATCCACTTTAACTTAGTATACATTTATGACAAAGGAACACAAATATCAGTGAATGAGGTAGGGCAGTCTGTGCCTTTATAATATGAACATTCACCATGCTGTCGGGAGGGGGGGGGGGGGGGGGGGGGGGGGGGGAGTCACCTCCCTGCGAGGAACTGTGATCTGTATAGCCTACTTACTTGAAAGAATCAATTATGTCACTACCTAGTTCTGTGTCATGTACATATTATGCATGTCATACAGAATAATTATATTACAATAGCGGGAAATTTCTGACTGCAGTCGGCGTAACAGACGTAAGGTTATGCATTCAAGGGAGTCAAATTTGCTGATCAGGATCGAGAACGATTTCCTCCCTTACAATAGATTTTGAAGTGGCAAGGATTTTTTTTTTTTTTTTTTTTTTTTTAAACTGGCCTTTCTTCTTTCTTTTCTTTTTTTTTCTTGCCTTTTCTCCATGTTTAGAGAATTTGTCGTTTCTACACCCACAATACTAACAAGAACTGTTGTAAAACACATTATGTCGACCCTTTGTTTTCTGTCATTTTCTGTGCACACACAGTGGTATTCCCATGCCTCTCATTCCTACTGGCCCAGACAGCGACTCACAGGTTCGTCCATTCGCAGCCCCGGCACTGAAGTTCATCGGGGGCATGTAGATGTTATGTCAGGTCGTCATGAAGCAACCCACCAGAGGAGACACTGCTCTGTTTCTCGAGTCACTTCAGTGGTAAGCTTTCTTCGGTAATGCTGTTCCGATCCTACGTTTACAAAACACCACCAAATTCACCCTCTTCCTGACGACACAAAGTGTGTGGTCAGTCGCACGCAGAGCTAGCATGGGTGAGCATCACCCACCTGAAGGGCGTCATCACGACGACGTCTATCCAACGACAACCGCCATGAACTGATCAACCAACGGCTTCGACACGAACTTCCGGGCATGGACGCGGAGGAGCAGAGACGTAGAGGAAAAACGTCTCTGGTCAGCACGACAGTGTGGTTTGAAGAGTCACTCTGAGACGTTCTGGTTATGATGATCAAGGAGAATTAGGATGACAACTGAAGATGAATTCCGTGGAGTTCCCGTCTGGTCTGACAGTTCATGCCCATCTGTAGGCCTACTCCGAGATGAAGATGACATCGACGTCCTGTTCACTTCACCGAGGCTTTCAAGGGCAAGGTCCACACAGAAAAAGCTATGTAGGCTGTTCTGCTCTTCTTGTCATTACTTTCAAAGTGAAGCAACTGCAGTAAAAGTGAAGTCAGTGTAATTTGTTTGTTCCTTTCGTCTGTCGGAGTAGTAATTTAAGTTTGCTTCTTTTCATTATCTAATCCGAACATCAAAATCGTATCACACGTAAAATAAACCCATGGTAATAATCTGTCCCTTGTAAACATTCTGTTTTTTTTTTTTTTTTTTTTTTTTTTTTTAGAGCTAAACTGTCATGTTTGAGGTAAAGGGTTTAATGTAAACAATGTTTTGTTATACATGATTAGATGATTAGAGAGAAAAAGGAAAAATTCCAAATCATGTGAAAACAAATTACATAGTGTCACAAACGTAAACGTTCGTAGTAAGCTGAGCATTCCTTACGTTTTAAATAACTTGAACAAGCAGAAGTGTTCGAAGTTGATTTTGTTAGAAAGATGACAGTCACGGAATGCACGTGTTCATGTAAGTGCGTGGGTAATTGTGAACTCGACTGGAACGAAACACACGCTGAAAACTTTCAGTGCGCGTGAAACTGCGGCCCAAAATGTGCAGTTGTTGAACGCTGACGACGATTACAACTGCAGGTTGTGTTTGCTGTATCTGCATTCTTTAGTTTTGTTTTAAGCAAAGCTACTGGCCCTCTTTTGGCTCTTTATCTGTCTTTCATTCTTTTCCAGATATTTGTTTTGAGGAGACAGAAGCCCTCAGGTCAATTACTCATCATTCTCTTTACGTAGTGTCTGGGTAAGATTAGTCACTGCAGTCGTTCTCTGACTGAATCCTTTGCATGACGTTGAGTCCATGACAGTGGCGATCCCATATTTTTTATGTGTAAAAGTGGGTCAGAAATACGCACCCATATCCTTACATGAAAATAAGTAAAACGTAGTTTACCCACTCCATGACAAGAGCAAAAAACACACAGGTAGGAGTTTAAAAAAATAAAAATAAAAAAGAAACAAAATAGATGGCGCTGCATCGCAGCCACGGAGTTCTTTCGGCGGATAGTAAGCTGAACTCGGATTTAGCTCAGAGAAATCCGTTGAGATGGTGACGTCACACAATTCGGCACAACGTGACCAATATGAGTGCAATTTAAGTTGCAATGGCTCGATCACCTTCACATTTATATGATAGGTAACTCATACGAGTTCGAATCAAGATATGATGGCTCTCTGCTTTTGCATGGTGATATTTGTTAGGCGACGAGAAAAAGTAGGCTTAGTCACCTGCATAGCCACCAACCAACGCGCGCCCGCATGTACACACACCCACACACACACATACACATACACACAGCCTACATTCATGCGCGCGCACGCGATACACGCATGAGTTGGTTTCATTTCATTTTCGGTCCAGAAATATGTGAGATAAATCAGAGTCATGAGTCCAATGCGCACAAAGGAATAAGCGAACAGCACGGCCAGCGACGAATTAATCCACCCATGAGTCTCTCGCGTACGTGCGCGCGCGCAAAATTAATATGCTGTTCAAACATGGCTCTGGTGTGGGTCAGGTAAGGGACGCTATTCCGCGCTACACCGTCTCCGACAAATCCCAAACTGACGCGATTTCCGGAGGAAACACAAAGCATTAAAAGTACTTTAAATGAAGAAAAAAGACAAAGAGGAGGGAGGGCTCCCCCTTTCCTCCGCTCCGGAGGGGTAGAAGTGGGGAAGAGGGTAGAGGATGGGGAGGGAAGCGTTGGGAGGTGTTCGATTGCCTGGCGGTCGACGCTACACGTTCGCATGGTAATATGCAGGCCTACCATTCATTGTCTGGTAGTGATACAGTGGTGTGCATACAGGCGAGCTCAGCGGGAGTGCGTCTCGCTAGAGAAGTATTCACCGATGGTCAGGTAAACAAGCAGACGAGAACTCTGGCAGTACGACGCGTGGGCTCGAAGAAGACGGGTCCTTAACTTTTTTTTAGTTCAAGAGCTATGTCGTGCTGACAATGACACTAGTGACAGACCAGTGTTGGGGCCTCCAGTTCATAGGAAAATCTTTTGATCAAGCACTGCGACAGAACAGCCGTAGACGGTTACGACGGCAAGGACGGCTTCTACGAAACTACCGCGAGGCCCGGAGACTTGAGTAGGGAGACAGACCCCGACTGGGACTGGGTAGTTCGTGCCATTGAAGGGCTTGGGAAAGAACCCTGACGAAACCCGCAAGCCAGTGTCTGGACTGTCTGTCTGTCTGTCTCTGTCTGTCTCTCTCCATCCGTAGTGATGTGTCCCTGCGGTGCCTCGAATCAAGTGCTCGTGCGTGACGCGTCGGGGTTTTTGCGCAGCGAATTTTTTTTTTTTCTTCAATCGCTTACCCAAACAATAGACACATGCAAACGGCCCCTGACCGCTGGAGACTTCGACACGAACCAGTACCCAAATAGACTGTGTTTCATGTGTCGTGTCACGGACGGAGACACGCGTGACTGAAGGATTAGCCGACCAAGTGGCAGAAGTAGCACCTACGCAGTGGCCTCAGTCAGTGCACGTCTGATACACAAAACACTGACATTGCGAGGTTGGCGTGAAGTACTCTCTCTGAGTCAGTGCACATAAGAGAGAGAGAGAGAGAGAGAGAGTTGCGATCTCTTTGTTTATCTTATCCTTGATCGCGTAGGAAGTTTTGACGGGGGAGGGGGGGGGGGGGGGGGCGGGGGGGGGGGGGGGGGGGGGGTCTCTGTCCTCTTATCTTTCTCTCTCTGTCTGCTCCCCACCCCCTGTCTCTCTGTCTATCTCCCCCCCCCCCCCCCCCCCCTTCTTTCTCTGTGTCATTTTCTCTCCCAGTCTGTCACCGATAGGCCTACACCAAGCGAGTGAACCAAACAAACAAGCGTACAAAGAAAAAAAAATAAAGGAACAAAACAAAACAAACCAAACTTACAGAATGCGTGTCCTCAGACGCAGATAACGTTTCACGCCTTTTTAACCCATGCCATACCCTCCTGTCCTTTCCACATCCCCCCTCCAACCCCATCTCCCTCCTATCCCAACCCCCCCCCCCCCCCCCCCCCCCCCCCCCCCCTCTCTCTCTCTCTCTCTCTCTCACATGGCTTTCTCATGTTTCAGGATTGATTTCCCTGGCTACAGGCACACGATTAAAGAAAAAAGAAAAGGTAAGTGTGTGTGTGTGTGTGTGTGTGTGTGTGTGTGTGTGTGTGCGCGCGCGCCGTGCGTGGGCACGTGTGTGTGTGTGTGTGTGTGTGTGTGTGCGCGCGCCGCGGGTGCCTGCGCGTGTGTGTAAACGCGTCTGTGTGTGCGTGCGTAAGTACGCGCTGCGTGTGCGTGCGTGCGTGCTTGTGTTGTGGTAAGAGAGACAAGGACAGACAACAGAGAGAGAGAGAGAGAGAGAGAGAGAGAGAGATTATTCATAAGTTGCACGGGAAAAAGAAGGGGTGACTCGCAAATATCTCCATCCGTATTACACTGATTTGGCAAAACACTTCGGGAAAAAGAAAGTGAAGGGAGATGGGGAGAGGAGGGAGGAACACTGGGGACAGGTGGGGGGGGGGGTGGTGGTGGTGGTGGTGGTGGTGTTCATACGTGAGTGAAGAAGAGGACCTTAAGGACCTTAAGATGGAAAACCTCATTCGTTCTAGATCTAGTTGTAGAATGAGGCGACTGCAGGCGGAAATCTAACAATTTTGAAAACATTATACACAAGGCTCCGCCCCAAAACGTAGACAAACGAATCACAAGACAAAACACGACGCATTTCGACCTCTTAGGTCTTCTTCAGGCAAGGCAGAGACACAACACTCAGGACAACGAATATGAACGAGCGGTCACCAATCCTTCGTCGAGTTCTGCGCAAGATGGCCATTGATTAACAACAAGGCTGGACAGGGAAGGAGACAATGTATGGGTCGAGGTAGTCATGATGATAATGATAAAATAATACTGATAGGAATAGCAATAATGATAATGGTGATGATCAAAATACTGAGAGAGAAAAAAAAAAATGAAGAGAGGATTACTTCCACTTTTGGTGATAATATGACAATAGCAGTTGTAGCATGGGAGAGAAGGTAGAGGGAGTTAGCGGATTGTCGAATAGCATGGTTGCCGTGGCAACAGTGGTGATGGCTCCTTCCTTTTCGTTGTCCCGAGTGTTGTGCCTCTTGCTTTGAAGAAGGCTAACAGGTCGAAACGCGTCGTGTTTTGTCTTGTGATTCGTTTGTCTACGTTTTGGGGCGGAGCCTTATTATTATTTTTCAAACTCATGTATTCTAATTAATTTTTTTTAAAAAAATTTTTATTTAACACTGCTGAATAGAGACCTATCTCTCAACCGTGGATCGA
>JADBJO010018877.1:22500-34429 GCA_016801955.1 Conus betulinus
GCGATGACCGTGTGACAGTCGTGTGATGAACAGCCAGCTACCGAGAGCAGGAGGCAGACACAGAGCCAACCAGGTCAACAGGAAGGGGTCAAATGCCTTCATGTATCCCCCAAATAGCGAAAGGGAGAAGATACTGATGATCCTGTGCCCGCTGTGTCTCTGGCTCGCTTCGCTGATCCTGTGCCGATCTCTTGGTCACGGTCACTGTCTGTTGCCACCTCACCACTCCAGTTCCCGAAGAAGGACAGGCGGGCCATTGACCTCACACCTGGGGTGGACAGGGAGTGTAGGGGCGGGGGTCAAGCGTAGGACAGGGATCAGATAACCAACCATGCTCGGTCGTGAGTGAGAAAACCCCCGGCTATCGGGAGCGAGGATTCTCACCGTTGTGTACGACCTATCCCCAATAAAGCCAAAACAAACAAACAAACAAAAACAAAACAAAACAAAACAAAAAACCCGTTTGGATAATATTGTTGATGGTTTTGATGTTTACTCGTTCCCCTCCAATGCCCCCCCCTCCCCTTCCCTGCCGTCACTAGTCCCCCCCCCCCCCCCCCCCCCCCACACCCCACCCCTCCCCCTTCCCCGTGGCTACTCCATGTCTGATGGTTGGTTACGCTGCTGTGTCATGGTTCTTTCTTCTTCTTCTTCTTCTTCTTCTTCTGCCTACGCAGGCTGATACTCCTGCGGACACTCCCTATATGGACAGGCAAGTATTGATCCCATCTACCCAACAATTAAAGAGAGTGGAGTTTTGGAGTTTGTGTGCATGATCGTTTTTTTCTTTCATCCCGCCATTAAGGCAAGCCGTACTCCATCTTCGGGGAATGTTCATGGTCTGATTGGCCTTGTTACCAGAGAGAAACTTCCTGAGTGATTAAGACTTCTGAATGAAGAGTTCCTCTCTGCTACATTTCTTTCTTTCTTTCTTTCTTTTCTTCTCCTTTAAAAAAAAAAATCATTATCTGTGTTTATTCTCTTATAGACTCCCCTCCTGGTTAAAAGACGTTTTTTTTTCTGGATCTCTCTTCTCTCTCTCTCTCTCTCTCCTCGTTCTGTTTTCTCCTCTGTCTCTGTCTGTCTGTCGTGTGTCTGTCTGTCTGTCTCTCTCTCTCTCTCTCTCTCTCTCTATCTCTCTCTCTCTCTCTCTCTTCTCTCTCTCTCTCCTCTCCCTCCTCCTTCCATTGCTCCTGCAACTAGGTTTGCAAAAAATTGTTTTCAGTTTCCGGAATGTGTACGTCAGTTTGTGTGGAGGAAGGGTGGTGAGGTTGGGGTTGGGATTGTTGGTTGTAGGTTGGTGTTGTTGTTGTGTGTGGTGTTGTGTGTGTGGTGTGGTGTGGGTGTGGTGTGTGCGGTGTGGTGGTGGTGGGGTGGTGGTGTTTATGTTGGTGGTGTCCTGTGGTGGTGTGTGTGTATGTGTGTGTGTGTGTGTGTGTGTGTGCGCGCATGTGGTGTGGTGGTGTGTGTGTGTGTTGGTGTGTGTTGTGTGTGTGTGTGTGTGTGTGTTGTGTGTGTGTGTGTACCAGATGTATCTAAAAAAAAAAAAAGACCCACTCCCCGGAGAAGACTGCTTGATTTCTTGTTGGAATATCTTTGTACAAGAATTTCAATCCAGTAAAAATTAACTTTAGTTAAACATATTTCAAAAAATATTTATGTCTGCTTACTACTTTTACGTTCCACAATCGACGATCCTTCCAATCCGTTTTTCCAATCCGTTTTTTTTTTTCACCGGCACAGTTTTATCTGTAGTAGTATAAACTCTACACAAGGTTTCCTACCCCCCACCCCTCCCCCAAAGTGAGACTCTCTCAATAAAGACTGATTGTTACGGTCTTTCTAGCGGTCACCATTAAACGGACCAGGTTGTGTTGTAAACAAAAAAAGCAAAGGTGTTATTATGCAGATGCAAATCGTGACCTGAAGAAGGTATTTGTTGTTTGGATGTATTTCTTGTGTGGTATAATTTGTTGAAAAGAAAGCGAACAGTACACAACCTTGGCTTGTATCTCGGACCAGAGGTCCCTTCGCTTCGTGTCTGTCATGCTTATTGCTGACCATGAAAGTTTTACATAAATCAGATTTTGAATAACAAATCTTGTTTTTGCAGTCAGTAGAAACCCAAAAACAAACAGAAACCAAAAAGTAAACAAAAACAAAAACAAAAAAAAAAAAAAAAAAAGAAGCAAAATGCGAATTAAACATTCAAAACGAGGAGCAACTAAGACACGCTCTATCTCACACACACCACACCCACACACCACACACAACACACACACACACACACCACACACACACACACACACCACACACACACACACACACACTCACTCACAAACACACACATGCATCCCACTCTCTCTCCTCTGTTTCTCTCTCCTTCTCTCTCTCTCTCTCTCTGGTCTCACACACCACACCACACACAGCAAACACCACACACACACACACACACACACACACACTACAAACAAACAGACAACAAAGTTTGACCGAATGTTCAAACGCCTCCTCCTCTTCCTCCAGACATCACAGACGACCAGACATAGAAACATGCACAACGCAGTACTCGCCCCCAGTCCCAGCCCTGGGCCCGATTAAACAGGCGGGTTCCGTATTTTTTCAGGGACTCGTCAAGAAGAAACCCCCCAGCAGTCGCCATTCTGCAGCACTCGTTCTCACGCGCGTCCACCACCCCACGTACCCAAGGAAGCCGTGATCACAGGCCTGATAACTGGCAGCAATGATTTTTTGCAACTCGTGGACTTTCAGCTCTAACTTTTACGGCGGATGAATGATCAGTTTGGTGCTCCCAGCACACGGTGTCACTCTCCTTTCCTGATTCGCCTCGTTCTCCTTCGGAAGCGCTCTCTACTTCGGGCTCTCCCAGGCACCAGATCAACATGGATTTCACCGTTCAGATGTCCCTCGACGGGTTGGCCACGGCCGAACGAATTCGCCTTTTGCCGACAAATGCGGGCGAAAGCAGGTGGAGAACTACCTGGAGTTTGTAGGGCTCGTGAACAGGCTCACCAACCGGAGCCCCCTACAGACGGTTCCCCCGGAAACCCAACTCGCGCGGAACGATCGTTCATTTCCTTTCCATGACAACGTCTGTCTGTGCAGACGGCTGTGGAGGAGACGGACGAGAAAGAAGTGGGTTGTGTTGGGTTGACTGGTTTAAAGAAGGTTGGGTGTGTTTTGGTTGGTTGGTCAAAAGAAGGTGGGTGTGTTGGGTTGTCAAAAGAAGGTGGGTGCGTTGGGTTGTCAAAAGAAGGTGGGTGTGTGTTGGGTTGGTCAAAAGAAGGTGGGTGTGTTGGGTTTGATTTGTCAGAAGAAGGTGGGTGTGTTGGATTGTTTTGGTCAAAAGAACGTGGGTGTGTTGATTGTTTGGTCAAAAGAACGTGGGTGTGTTGGGTTGATTGGTCAAAAGAAGGGTGGGTGTGTTGGTTTGGTTGGTCAAAAAGAAGGTGGGTGTGTTGGGTCGTCAAAGAAGGTTGGGTGTGTGGTGTTGTTCAAATAAGTCGGGGGTGTGTTGGGTTGACTGGTTAAAAGAAGGTGTATGTGTTGGGGTTGATTTGTCAGGAGAAGGTGGGTGTGTTTGGGTGATTTGGTCAGAAGAAGGTGGGTGTGTTGGGTTGGTTGGTCAGAAGAATGTGGGTGTTTGTGGTTGGTTGGTCAAAGAAACGTGTGGTGTGTTGGTTGGTTGGTCAAGAAGGAGGTGGTGTGTGTTGGGTTACTGGTTTAAAAGAAGGTGGGTGTATTGGGGTTGATTTTGTCAGGAGAAGGTGGGTGTGTTGGGTTGGTTGGTCATAAGAAGGTGGTGTGTTGGGGGTCGGTCAAAAGAAGGTGGTGTGTTGGGGTTCGTCTCAAAAGAAGGTGGGTGTGTTGAATTTGTCAAATGAGGTGAGTGTGTTGGATTGACTGGTTAAAAAGAAGGTGGGAGTGTTGGATTGATTGTGGGGGGTTAAAAGAAGGGGGGTGTGTTGGGGGTTGGTTGGTCGAATGAAGGCTGGTGGTTTTGGTTGATTAGCCAAAGAAGGTGGGTGGTGTTGGGTTGATTAGTCAAAAGAAGGTAAGGGTGTTGTTTGGTTTGGTCAAAACAAAGAAGGTTGGTGCTTTGGGTTTATTTCATCAAAAAGAAGGTGGGTGTTGTTGGTGGGTTGATTTATCAAAGAAAAGGTTGGTGGCGTTTGTGGTTGAATTTATCTTCAAACACTGTGGTGTTTTTTTGGTTTGATTGGAGCATAAGAAGTGGGGGTGTGTTGGGTTGACAAAAGAAGGTTGGGTGGTTGTTGGATTGTTTGGTCAAAAGGCAGGTTGGTGTGTTGAGTAGAATTGTCAAAAGACAGGTGGGGTGTGAGTATTTGATTTGGTCTACGAGAAGGGGTGTGTTGGTTGGTTGGTGGGTCAAAAGAAAGCGGGTGTGTTGGGTTGATTGGGTCAAAAGAAGGGGGGGTCTCTCTGGGATTGTTTTGATCAAACAAGACTGTGTGCGTATTGGTGTTATTGTGGTCAGTAGAAGGTGGTTGTGTTGGGGGGTTGACTACTGTCAGAAGAAGGTGGGTGTGTTGGGTTTATTGGTCAAAAGGAAGGTGGGTGTGTGGATTAGATTGGGTTAGAAGAACGTGGGTGTTTTGGATTGATTGATCAACATCGTTGTCGTTTTTTTCCGGGGGTTGTCGTAGTCGGCAAACCCTCTCCACAAATACCCACCCACTGCCCACTACACCTTAGCCAATAACCTTCTCGCACACAACACTCCACCAACACAGTCCCCCATTAATACCATCACCACCACCCACACCAGAAAGCAACACCCTTCCATCATCACAGAACACACAGCCCCCCCGCCCACCACAACCAAGCCGTGCCCTCCCCCTCGTCCTGATGAATTCTGATCCGTTGCGGACGAAAGCCTCGGAGCAGGCCCTATGTGAAAATTGTGTGTCTGTCTTCAAGATGGATCACAATGGTGTCGCCATAATTATGCTACTAGTGAAGGAAATTTTGTACTTACGACTATAGTTCCCGATTTTTTCCCTTCTACATTTTTTTCTGTTCTCTTTTTCTTTCCCTCTCCATAAAGATCGATCGATCAAATAATCAATCAATCACTCATCACTAATCAGCAAGTCACATCCTCATGAATCAATTCAAGTCAGTCAACGCTCCCCTTCCGCTCCTCTTTTTGCTCTTTTAAAAAAAAATCTCTTTGCCAAGCCATGATGAGAGAAGGGAATTGCTAGCGTACCCCAGGGTGCAACATTTTTCCACACCTAAGAACAATAACCACAATACCAATAACTACGACCACCAACCACCGCCCATCATCACCACCAAACTAAAAACTAAACAACAACAGCATGTCTTTCTCATGCTTTCCCATGTGTCAGTTTCTGAAGCACCTTCACAGTGTCTCTACGACAACTTTTAACTGCAACGGGGGGGGGTTTGGGTTGGTGGGGTTTCTTTGCTGCACAAAGTAATGCGTTTGGCCGTTTCATCTCTCTGTGCCTTTTTCTGTCTGTCTGCTGCGTCGGATTGTTTTTCTCTCGTTTTACAAATACCATAGTTTCTGTTGCAAAAAATCTGATGAACCTTCGTAGAAAATCTCTCTCTCTCTCTCGCTCCCCTCTCCTCCCTCTCTCGTCTCATCTTCCTCTCTCTCGTCCTCCTCCTCCTCTTCTCCAGGCTTCCCTTCCTTCTTCTCATCTCGCTCTTCTCTCTCTGGCCCTCTCTCTCCTCTCTCCCTTGCTCCTCTCTGCTCTCTCTCTCTCACCACGTACCGCTCCTCTCTCTCTCTCTCTCCTTCCTCCCTCGCAGCTATTCTCCTCGCACCACTCCGAATCATCCCCTCCTCTCTCACTCCTGTCCTCCGTCTCTCTCCTTCTCCACTCTCCCCTCTCCTCCCACTCTCACTCTCCCTCTCCCCCCCTCCTCCTCCACCTTCCCTCCCATCCAATCCCCTCTCCGCCCTCCACTCACTCTCGTCCCATCGTCCAGATCGACTGGTCCACACCTCCGCCTCTTCCCTCTCCCTCACTCTCATCCTCCTCTCCCACCCTCCTCCTCTCCAACCCCCTCGCCCCTCTCTGTCTCGATCCTCATCTGCCCTCCCCAACTCTCCCCCCCCCGGCTAGTGATAATATTTTAAAACCTTTATTCAGTTTACATAGACGTGCCATTAAACTGATCCTCCTGAAGTTAAAATAATGTCCGACCGTGCCCCTGTGACTTTGAAAAACAGATTCGAAATGAAGAAGATTCCGTCATGTTTACAAGATAAAAGTACTTCTTCCGAGAATAGATCTGTTTAAATCAAGCTTGTTTGTACTCTGGTGGCTGCTTATGGAATTCTGTTATACTTTCAATCGATGTAAATACAAGCCTCCGAGTCTTTAAAAACAAATATCAAACACACACCTTATGACGCAATACATGAACAGCATCTCCTAATCCTTATGATGATTATTTAATTTTATACTTCTATATTCTCTCTCTCTCTCTCTCTCTCTCTCTCTGTCTCTCTCTCTCTCTCTCTCTCTCTCTCTCTCTCTCTGTTTGAAATAGAGAGGAAAGGGGAATTGTAGTGCGATCTGGAGGGCGCAAAAATGTGTGCTGTACGCCCCCTTCCGGAACAGATGCTTGGTTTTAATATTGATTTACTATCATGTTGATTTCTATGTGTGATTATTATGTGTCTGTATTTCTATCTTTTTCAGATCATGCTATTCGATAGATGTAATGTTTGACAATGCAAATGTATGTATGTGCGCATTGTGTTATATTTGAATTGTAATGTTATTATTTTCAATCATTATCATTATCATTCGTTACTATTGTTATTATTGCTATTATTATTGGGTATTTTGTCATCATTATCACTGGGGTGTGTAGAGTGCTTGGAATGGATTGTGTGACAGGTGGGTGTTTGGTTAATGGTTGGGGTGTGGAGGGTGGGTTTTTGTGTTTGAAATGCTTCTTTTTTCATTTTTGAGAGGGCAGATGCAAACAAGCCTGCCATGTGCTTATTCTTTTCCCTCATTAAACAAATTAACTGACGACCAAGAAAGATTATTTGTGTTTCATGAGTTCGAAAGAAATTGAAGATGGAACGTCTTTGTTGTGTTGTTGTTGTTGTTGTTGTTGTTGTTGTTGATCGCACCTGTCTATGATTCATCCAGAAGGAGAGTAAAATAGAATAAGTTCTGTACTGTTTCGGAAAGACGTAATCTAATACCAATTCTACCATCTGAAAGTGATTGAGATCATAATATCGCATGGCAAATTCAATTGCAGAAGAAGCCAACAACACGAGGAGGAGCAACGCAAAAGAAAAATGAAAAGAGAAATTCTTCTTACAGCCTGACCGAATTAATTTAAGAAAACAAGGTGACGGTTAAACTTAGTAATGAATGAAACAAAACCTGACAGTTTAATGGTTGGGGTTAAAAAAACAACAAAAAAACAGTGGCTGAAAGGACGAAATATTTTACATCAAGAAGTTTCAATGAGCAAATAAACGTATTTCATTTAGAATATATATCCAATGATGTTACCCTGTGTGAGCGCGCGCGCGCGTTCGTCCGTAGATGTTGAAGGTTGTTTTAAAAGAAATTGGTTTATGGTAAAAAGTCGTTCTATGAGTACATGCGCGCTGCGCGCGCGCGGCGTGTGTGTATGTGTGTGTGTGTGTGTGTGTGTGTGTGTGTGTGTGTGTGTTGTGTGTGTTTTATCATTATCTTCCCTCTCATGTGGATGACTCTCATTCTATGCTCTCATTTTACTCTTATCTATTCAAGGAATTCTCGACATGCTAATCATTGTTCAATTGGTTCATTTCCACAAAGTCACAACGCTCCGGACTTATATATAATTCCACCATACGCCCCATTACTTTTTTTTTTTTTTTTTTTTAAACATGTATAATGTTTTTTAACCCGTGCTCTACATAAACAACGGAGTGCTTTACCGTTACTTGTCATACATGAGTACGCATTGCCTTCTGCGCCGTATACCTGATGCATCATAAAATTTGTTTCATGATCCCAGTCCCCAATTCTTTAATGTGTGTACCTACTTTACTTTCCAGTGCTGCTCCCCGAGGGAAACTACTAGACCCCGGCAGAGTTTACTCACTGTTCCTGAAAAGGAGCAGACGTCCAACTGTGCAGGACGATGACTGGTTGGACACCCCTGCACGTAGCGTGCTTGCTACCAAGCACACATCTGCCGACATTTGGTGGGGGGGGGGGGGGGGGGGGGGGGGGGGGGGGGGGGGGGGGGGGGGGGGGGAGGGGGGGGGGGGGGGATTTTGTTCGGCAGATTTTGTTGCAGGTACAATGTTGTTATTTACGCCTGTTGTTGTAATTAATAACGAGTGTTAGAAACTATTACGACATTCATTTGCGCGCCTATATTGCATTTTTTGTTTTTTTAGCAGCGAAGTGGAATTGAAGTATGCTATGGCACAATCGTTTAAGTTTCAGCGCGCCACGCACCCGGTACCGCCATCACGTATTGTGGAAAACCCAACTGGAAATTTCAGTCTGAAAAGAAAAAGAAACATACGTTCTCTGTCGCATTTTAGGAGGGGCCCAATTCGTTGTTAAATTCATGCAAACTTTTTCTTTATTTTGTCTTTTGCATGGCTTTTACGGGTGTCCATAAATTTTTGATGAAAAAAAAAGAACACAGAGAAAGAGCACACACAACACCTTGACACCTCGATGACGGTGAGAAAATATGGGTTCGCATCCAAGTTGAGTGTGGGAAAGTTAAAGAACCCTACACCCCAAACTGTGCTCTTCCGACACGTTGTAATGGAAAGTAGCAATGAACGGTTTGGAGTTCAAGGACGACAGTAGGCTGGAATGGGTAGGCGTTTATATTAAGATAGAACAACATCCAGCAGAGGCGGGCCACTGAGTTGGGTCTGTTCATTTGGACAAAAGCGGTAAGCAAGAAAAGAGATATTGAACAGGCATGGTGTATTGAGATGACAGTCACATAGACCAGAGGTCAGGACAGTACACTGATGTAGCAATGCTGAAGCGGGAATGGTTGCGTGCGAGTTTGTGTGTTGTGTGGGTGGTGTGTGTGTGGGTGGGTTGTGTGTGTGTATGCTATGTGCCGAGCGTGCGTGCTGGCGTGCATGTACAGTCCATAGATGTGTATGGCTGCACACAATACAGCTTCACACTGTTGTTGGATTGGTGTGGTGGGCGTGGTGGTGACGGTTGGTGGAGACGGTGTTGCAGAATGGTGCTGACGTCAGATCCTGATGGACAGGTGGACGGCACCTTCCTCCCCTCGCCCACGTCCCCTCAGCACAAAACGACACCTGGGACGCTTCATCATCAGCTTCATGAGAGCAAAGGTAGCCTTCCTTTGATGTGGATGAAATTCACTCGGGCTGTGCAAGACGGTTTCGCCGTTTGCCGATGGCTCCCTCGCTGAAATGTGGCCCTTGTTGGCTCTAAAGCAATCCAATCATTGGTGAGCTCACGAGCTTTTCTCTCCTTGTTGTTGTTGTATTATTGATTTGTCGTCCCCCGCGCGCCCCAACGCTTCTGTCTTCCTTCTCCTCATTCTTTTTTTGTTTTTGCTTTTACACTGTCCATTTTCTTCGTGACCCTCCCCCTCCACCCCCCACCCCCCCCCCCCTCCACCCCCCCCCCCCCCCCTCCAACGACCCCCCCACCCCCCCCACCCGCCCCCGCGTGCTACTCTATTCCCCCACGCCCCCCTTGCTCCGGCCTCACCCCACGTCCCTCGCAGAGACCACACTCTACCGGCACAGACACACACACAACACACACACACACACACACACCACACACACACAAACACCACAGAACACCACACACCACACCACACACACACACTCCCCAAACACACAGCACACACACACCAAGCCCAACGAGCATATGCGCGCGCTCGTCGAGCACAAAACACAGACACACACCCCCAGCACACATAACTACACACGACTTAACCACTCATACACTCACGCACTTCACCACATGCATCACAAATAACCACCCCAGACGCACGCCTGCGAGCAAACACACGCCGCCTCACCACCCACACACACACACACACCCACTCACACGACACACACCCCAGGACGCACACATACGCACGCAACACTACGACACTCACGCGCACACACCATCACACGCGCCGCACACATACAGCACCACTGCACGATAACATACACGCACGCACTCACGCACACACCCACATCACTCACGCACGCACGCATCTCGCACACACTCACAACATCACACCACCACAACACACACACGCACACACACACACACCACGCACTTATTCACGCACGCACGCACTCACACACACACACCACACGCGTGCGCGCGCGCGCGCTCCGCGTCACACACACACACACACCCACCCAAAAACACACCACAACACACACACACGTATCTATTCCACTTCCTTCGCATACAGATCAACACGCCACGCACGTCATTCTCGTGCAGAAGTATAACTAATCATCCTAATTACCAGTTCATTTCATCATTGACATTCTTTAAGCGGAACGTTTCTGTTTACACAATTCCCTTCCTCATTTCTCCTGATCTTCTACTGGTTCTTCTTCCTTGCCTCTACTACTGTCTTGCTCTTTTCCACATCCGTTTTAAGCTCTTCTTCCCCACAACTCCACTGTGTTGTGTGTGTGTGTTGTGCGCGCGCGCGCGCGCGCGCAGCGCGCGCGTGTGTGTGTGTGTGGGTGTGTGTGTGTGGTGTGTTGTTTTTGTTTGTGTTTAATTTTGCAAGACCATGACAAGCGCCCAAACAGGAAGACGAATAACAGTGTGAAGACATTAACACTGTCGTCTGTGAATTGTGTAAACAGGACTCTCCGAAGAGAAACTGAAAAACTACGTAGCAGAGTGTGTTGTCAGATGGAAGAAGACATCAGAGCTATGGTCAGGACGTCACAAGACGTCAACAGCGTCAGCGATGACGATGGGGTCACTCTGGTAAGATGATGACGTCGTCATCGATGTTTTCGTCACAAAGAGCAGGGCTTCGTTGGAAATTTTCGGCGGCTAGCCTACCGTTGCCCTTTGAGGTTTTGATAACATTTGCATGTCTGCATTGAGAGACCTTGTGTAGGTCACCATCATTATGGTTATTTATCAATATTAGATTCTGTTATTATCCTCACCTTATTAAGAATACTATTAATTGGAGAGAGTTTGCTCCATTAATTGCAATGTTTTGATTTAAATGCTCCACGCAAACATTGTCCAATACCAAAAAAAAAAAAAAAAAGAAAAGAAAAAAAAGAAAGAAAAAATGAATGAGTAAATGAGCTATGCTTATTTCATGTTGTCTCCATTTTTCATTGTGGTCACGCCGAAGACACTAAAACTTTTAAATAAAAAAAAGCCGGTGACAACTCTTAACCAGACCCCCCCCCCCCCCCCCCCCCCCCCTCTCTCTCTCTCTCTCTCTCTCTCTCTCTCTGTGTGGTGTGTGTGTGTGTGTGTGTGTGTGTGTGGTGTGTGTGTGTGTGTTTACAGATGAACGTTCGCTTGCTGTGTTTTATTAGAGTTTTTATAACTTTTAATACAAAGAGCACTTTTAAACCTGACGTTTGACGTGAAAAACCTTGATTTCTTTTCTTTTTCTTATAATTATTCCACAAGAGGAAAACAAACACTGTCACAGTGTACCCAGTTTAAGAAGAGTTAAAAGCGAGCCTAAATCATCATCATTCTCTCCCCCCCTCCCCTTCCCCCACTCCCCCTCTGCTGCAGGGTTTTTCTTCTTAAGCACGTTTAACTCCCTTTGTTCAGGTCCGGTCTGAAACACGCTCACGCAACTGTGTCCTTTGACCTCGGGTCAAACGGATTATGACCTTCCATTTGAACAGTTGCAACATAGCAGCGGC
>JADBJO010018878.1:0-7500 GCA_016801955.1 Conus betulinus
TTTTTTCTAATAATATCATACAAGGATAGTAGCACATTAGAACTCATGACCGTAATAGTAACCACAAAAAATGAGGACAACAGAAAGTACTGTGGAAAAAAAAGAAACAAAGCATACCCCAAGCAGCAGCGTAAGGTGACTATTGCTCATTGGAATAATAAGCATTTACTCATGAAATGCAAATTTACATGAACATGCACGCTTACATACGTACGTACATGCATACGTACATACATACATGCATGCATGTATACATACATACATACATACATACATACACACACATACTTACTTACTTACTTAATTACATACATACATACATATATACATACGCATATACATACCCACATACATGCATGCATACATACATACATACACACTTGCATTCATGTATTATACATGCATAAACTGTACCATCACCTACATGATGTAGACTCATGTCTATGCCTCAAGACTTCATGGTCTATACTTAGTACACAGATGAGCATTTTTCAGCATTTGTTCAATTAATACAAGTGAAGAACAGTTTGAAATGACAATAGACAGTTTTTATTTTAGGAATAACCGGAAACACCACGCGCACTGTCTCTTATTCTTTCCACTTCTAATTCACAACAACTTGACCCTCCCGCTTAGTGCCCCCACCCCACTCCTCCCCCACCTCACCCCATCCTCTGCCTCCTCCTCTTCTTCTCTTTGCGTATGTCTACCCATTGCGAATGTTTTTTTTTTTTTTTTTCAAATTATGGGGTGTTATTGCCTCATCATAGAAGCAAGAGTTATCCTTCCTGTTCATTATTCACTATTTACATTTTGCCTCATTTAAGTTTCCCTTTCATTTCAGTCAAACCGAGGTTTGTACTTGTTTCCGTTCTCGTGTCTGTTCTGTTTGTCAATGCTCGAACTTAAAAGACCATGCTGGTGCTGAATAATGTTGATCTTTCTTCATTCATTTCTTCAGTTGTTTTTTGCTGTGTGCATGTTTCATTTGAGGGGCACATGGGCAAGCTTGGAGCATCTTTTCTAGGGGGATATCTCCTTGTTTGCTCTGTGTGCCTTGTCTTGGCAAATACGCTTGATGACTGGTGCCATATGCAACATTTCTTTGGTGTTATGGGCATGTCATTGTCTCATCAGGGGAGCAAGAGTTACCCTTCTTGAGTGTTCATCTTTGCTGCTTACTGTTCCCTGCCTCATTCAATATTCTTAAATTTTACCACTGAAACCTCAAATGCCTGTTATCTTGGCTGGGAGACTGAGACAGGCTGTAGATGCTTGGCCTGGCATCACATCAGACTCAGAAATTTTGAACATGGTCGCAGGGGTAAAGGCTGAATGGGACTGCCATATAAACCAGTTATAAATCTACAATGTACATAACCAGTTATAAATCTACAATGTACACAACCAAGCGTAGTGAGTCAGAAACAGCGTGAACATTGCCCGGGATAAGTCATTTACCTAGTATTTACCAGGGGAAATAAGATGGCTCTCATCGTATAATTTCAAACTAAAAAAAAAACGAATTTAGATGGAAGCTGTCACTATTTCAATATCGGATCCATACCCTAAACCCAAAATGGATTCAAATCGCAAAAGACTTCCTTATGCCCTCTATCGATTTGAAAGATGCTTATGACAATGCAGCAAATCATGCAGAGCACAGCGAACTGCTCAGATTTCTTTCACGGTACAAACTATCTCACTTTCTTGCTTTTTCCAATGGCTGATTCTTAGCTCCTCATTTTGTCACAAAGCTGTTTCAGCTTATCTACGCTTCCCTCAGGTCATTGTTGGTTGGATGCAAAAACATGCATGGAAAAACATCACAGAGAGTACGGCCTTACTTCGGCAATTAGAGCTTGTTGTTCACTGGTCAGCCACATTTATATTGCAGTTGACATAGACTTCGTTACCATGAAAACCACACCAGCTGTACAAAGCTTCTCAGTAAGCACATCCATAATATATATATAAGGCTGTCCAAACTATAGGGCAAACCGTGGCCAGTGATCAACCACCATGCAAGGAATAATTTAAAAAAATAACTGACACGTATCTAGGCGTGGAACTGTTATGGATGTTACCACGACGATGCTGTTGGGTCGACTTATACATGTGTCCGCCCATCAGCAACTCAAAGTAGCTCCATTAACTCTCCCTTCTGCGTATATATCGGGGATCACGCCTTGTCGAAGTGTCGTGCATGCACTGGTGGATCATTGTCCACATGTTCAGCTCTACCCAACAGCATATTCCTAATCATCACTATTACCCTTTAAAAAAAAAAACAGGCAAATTTCACATACTTTTCTTTGATGACATAGGGAATGTTGTGCCATTTGCAAACTCCAGATAAATTACCAGCAGGTGGTCCTCAACCATGCAATCGTGGTTCAAACCACGATATTCAAGTTCTAGTTCCAATTGTCTCATGGATCAGTTTCAAAGTGCTCTCCATTCAATAGGTAACAAGACAAGTTTCCGTACCTGTACGTGTCCAGTCCCGTGGAATACGTGGTCATTGTGCCAATGTGTAGGCGAGGATTGAGAATGCAACTTTGTGCTGGACATGGCGTTCATGGATGCACAAGCAAACACATAGCTCCCATCCACAAATCAGTCACGCTAATGCACTATGTCCTTGGGTGTGAAAACATAGTACCTGGACTTCATGCAGGATGGTGATTTACTAATGGATTCTGCAGAAAGCTATGGAGGGGGTAGAGGCTGTACCAGTAGTAGGCCTCTGTTGGTCATAGCTGACCATGGATAGAGTATATCCCACCTAATATTTAGCTATCTGTCTAGGCTGTCTGCTTGACCTGAGCAGCGTCGTCTGTGACTGTAGAGACGGATGCAAGAGTGGCAGTCTTTGTCACAGTGGTGACATTTATATGTTGATACTGGTTAGTTGGCTGTCATCCCCTTTCTACGGGCTCGTTTTTCTACTGCAGCAGCTGTCATTTAGTCTTCGGCAGTCTACAGCTATTTTTTTTAGAGTGCTTCTCCAGCTGTTGCAGTCTTCTGCATGCTCCCCCCAGGATTCTGTGTTGATCTCAAGCGCCTTCATGTCTCTTTTTGCAGACGTCTTTGTATCTCAGCTGTGGGTGGCTAATGCTTGTCTTTCCCGTGGCAAGCTCTCCATAGGGGACGTCTTTTGGGATGCGACCATCCTCCATGCGGTGAACGAGGCCCAGCCAACGCAGCCAGTGCTGTCTCAGCAGTGTATACATAGTAGGGAGTACAGCGCGAAACAAGACTCCGGTGTTGGTCACCTTATCTTAACAGGAGATGCTGAGTACATGCTGAAGACTTCTGAGGTGGAAGGAACTAAGCCTCTTCTCCTGATGAACATGCGTGGTCCATGTCTCACTGCCACACAGCAAGGTGCAGAGAATGCAGGCGTAATACACAGCCAACTTTGTGTTTGTGATCAGCTTGGGATTTGTCCCACATTCTACGTGTAAAGCAAGCAAGTGTTGTGGCTGATCTCAGTCTCAAGAAAGAGGTCATCAATGATGGTGGACCAAGGTAAATGCATTGATGGACTGCATCAAGCTCATCGTCATCAATGGTTATGGCTGGTGGTGATGGCGTGTCTTGACCCAGGACATTTGTCTTTTATAGGCTGATAGACTAAAGTCTTTGCAGGCTGGGAGAAGTGGTCCATCAGTGACTGCAATTCCCACCTGGTGTGAGTCGCAATAGTGGCATCATTGGCAAACAGCATATCTCTTACGAGGGCTTTGCAGACCTCTGTCCTTACTCTTAGGCGGGCAAAATTGAAAAGCCTGTCATTTGATCTGGTCCACAGGTAGAACTCCTCTTGCACTGTGCCGAATGCATGCCTGAGGAGGAGAGCAAAGAAGATCCCAAAGAGGGTGGGGCAAAGACAAAGTCTTGTTTGACTCGTTTTGCTGCCTATGTCGAAGGGTATTATACTGCTCAATCCCTTTCATGTTGGAGTGGAAGTACTAAATTAAGCTGTGCAGTTTGGGAGGCGTGGGCGATCTTTCAGAGTGCCTAGAAAAGACCATCTCTGCTGACTAGGTCAAAGGTCTTGGTGAAGTCAATGAATGCAACATATAGGGGCATCCGCTGCTCTCTGCACTTCTCCTGGAGTAGGTGATGGGAGAAGACCATGGCTACCGTGGACCTCTCTGCTTGAAAGCTACACTGTCATTTTGTGTAGACACATTCAGCCAGCTTCTGTTGGCGGATCAGGAGGACCCGAGCATAGACTTTGCAGACGATGCTAAGAGGAGATATGCCTTTGTAGTTATTGCAGTCGCTCCTCTTGCCCTTGTTTTTGGACAGGATGACAATCTTGGCATCTCTCGTGTCCGGCGTTACAGCTCCTTCATTCTAACACTGACAGAGAACTGCGTGCAAAGGGTGTAGAAAGGGTTGTCTTCCAGTGTTCGACGAGATCTGGAGGAATGCCATCATTGCCAGGTGCCTTGCCTGATACCAAACTGTCAATGGCCTTGCTGAGTTCGTCCACGGTGGGCTCTACATCAAACTTTTCCATGACTGGCATGCACTTGATGGCATCAAGGACTGAGGAGATCACTGTATTCTCTCTGGAGTAGAGGTCGGAGTAGTGCTGCCACCCATCTCTCCATCTGCTGATCGGGGTCATCGATAACTTCCCCAGTGAAGGTTTAGATGGGAACCGTCTTGCTCTGTGTTGGTCCCAGTGCCTTCTTGATGCCATCACAATCCCTCTGATGTTGCCTCTTTCAGCATCTGTATGTATCTCCTTGCTGAGCTCTGTTCAGAACTCATTGGCGCAGCGCCTGGCATTAAGCCTATCTTGCTCCTGGCAGCCCTGGTTCTTCTGGTTTGGTGACCGCCCTGTACCTAACGACTGTGGAGCGCTTGGCTTCAATAAGTGGAGTAATTTCTAACGATCTGGCCTCAAACCAGTCGTGAGACCTTTCGACCTTTCTTTCAAAAGGTAGCCAGGGCAGTGCGGTGCATGGTGTCTCGTAAAGTGTCCCATCTCTCCGTGGCAGTCTCAGGGTTGCAATGCAGCATATTCTCTCTCAAAGGCCTCTGTGTGAACTGTTCCACAAGATCTGGCTGAGACATCTTACTGACGTCGATACGAAAGCCCCTTGTTTCTTTGAGCAATGGAACTTCTTTGGTCTCAGCCTGATCCTGCAACATACCAGAGAGTGGTCCGTGTCGCAATCTGTGCTATGGTAAGAGCGAGTGTGGCGACAGCAGAGCATTGTACCAGGATCAGATCCAGTTGTTGCCAACGTTTTGAACGCGTGTTCTCCAGGAGACTTTGTGTTTGATGCTTCGTCTTGAAGGAGTTACCGATGCACAGTACGTGACAGGTGCAAAACTCAAGCAGTCGCTGTTCGGTCTTATTCAGTTTGCCTACTCCCCACTGGAGATGTTCCCCTTATGGTAGATGCAAGATTTTCTTAGAGACTCATCCCTGGCATCTGGAGTGGTGGACAGAGTTGAAGCATATACGCTGACAAGGGTGAAGGCCTTCAGTGATGCCGAGGCAGTGAGTCAGAAGGGCACTCTGAGCCGCCGCTGCCTGGTTCTATCATACTCAGCAGACTTGTTCTTTACAGCAAAACCTACTCCATACTCTCTTGGAGCATCAGAGCACTTTCATTGCCAGAAGAAGTTGTGGTCCCTTTCCTTCAGTGTGCCTGTGTCAGCCAGCCGTGTTTGCTGCAGGGTGGCGATGTCCACAATCAATCTCTTGAGTTAGTTATTTATGACAGCTGTCTTTCTAGTGTCGCTGATGTCGTGAAGGTCTTGAGAAAGCCCAGGAATTTTAACTTCCAAGTTTTAGCACTGATCCCTTTCTTGAAGTTTCCTTCTTTGCCTGGCGCAGTAGTTTACGACCTAAGGTTTATTCCTTAGCTAGGGTGCCGATTTAGTCGCCAACAAATGTAAATACAAAAGAATACTATTCCACCGGAATAGCGTAAAAGAAAAATAAATTTGTAGCAAAACGCAAAACTCATGACCACATGACATTCTGATAGTGTATGTGTGTGTGTGTGTGTGTGTGTGTGTGTGTGTGTGTGTGTGTGGTGTGTGTGTGTTTGCGTGCGTGCGTGCATAGGTGTGTGTGCGTGCGTGCGTGGTGTGTGTGTGTGTGTGTGTGTGTGTGTGTGTTGTGGGTGTGTGTGTGTGTGTGTGTGTGTGTGTGTGAAAGGCTTAAAGAAGTGTGAAGTTTGTATAAGCCTGTAGCTGTGCATGTGTGTGTATGTGAGTCTTAGAATGTGCATACATGCGTGGATCACACTGCATATATGCCAACGTGTTTAATGCCAACTTTGCAAAAGATGGTGTCGCAGAGGACGAAATGTAACACCAAAATAAACACAACTGCAATTTCCTCGAAGATCATTGACTTCTGTCCAAGGTGTAGTTCTATTGCCTGAATCAAAGCAACACAAACATCGTTTTACTAGAGGCCAATCGTTCAGTGTGTAGAACTTTCAATCTGTACAGTCTGAAAGACAGCAAGTTTTTTTTGGGCTATGTGAGCAGTTCACAACTTACTGTGAAGTCCATGTACATGTACCGGCTGGTAAGTATGCTAGAGCTCATGTCAAACGACTATCAGTATGTGCCCCCGAAACTGGATAATACCCTTGACAGATGTGAAAAACAGGGGACTTTTAGTATGGATGTTATCTACAAAAATAATGTGCAGAGACCATGAATTTGACGACATCTTTTTTCGTTCGACCAAAAACTGTTTGCGTATACTATCTCTTAACAATTCTTTGGGTGAAATTGATGTCAACGAAATGAATGTCATAAATATAATCATCCAGCATACCTCTAATGATCATGGATATGTGATTGTACCCAATCTTCCTGGGGCAACGTATATTTCAGAAGAACTGAAAGCACCCGCCATAAGTGCCATTATGATCAGTATCATACAGGCGTATGAGCCTTATCACTGTGATGGTGATTGGCTGTTAAAACTGACGTACAGACAGCCAGTCAGATGGAACCAGATTGTCTCACATGTCTGCCTAGACTGCTTCTCTCCCAGCTTCTGTCTTTGTCACCTCATGTCTGCAGATGGCGTTTCGTAACAAGAAACGTGTGCATTCGTATCTGAAAATATATTTTGCCTTTATGTCTGTCAATGATCAACCCCAGCCTCTGCCTGAAGGTTTGTTCAACTGCTCAGTAGGGCATTATGCTAAATTTGAAGACCACCTGCATTGCAATCAGAAGCCAGAGTGTGAGGATGGACGTGATGAAACAGGACGCTGTCCCTTCAGCAGTCCTGAATGCCAGGGTCTGGTGGCTTCACGTCACAAATGTTTTCAGCTGGTCGTCGTAGAGCAACCCACACCTTTGGCATTATTGTCTCATAATTGCCAGGGAATTGGAGGAACGCTATCATCAATAAAATCGAAAGAGGAAAAGAGGGACTCTATGCATATTCTGAATAAATTCTTCACTTTGTCTCTTGTTTTAGGTTACACCTCAGGA
>JADBJO010018878.1:12500-34429 GCA_016801955.1 Conus betulinus
TCTCTTGACTGCTTTATTTTCATGCTGATTTTTGTTGCATTATACCGTGTGTGCGTGTGTGTGTGTGGGGGTGGGGGGGTGGAGGGGGGGGGTATGTGTGCAACTATAGGCCTACTGTCGATTTACTGAATCCGTGAAGTGAGCAAGATAGTTTCCAAATCTCCAAAAGATGGAAACTCCAAAGAGGTAAACTTAATTTAACATATGCCAAAATCTACCCACAGCTTGGCAGCTCATAATTCACAGGGCTAAGCAGCTGGCTCGACACCGTTTTAGAAAGGATATGGTGATTCTGACATGCTTGTTAAATCCGTAGAAACTGTGAAACTTTCAGATTTTGTGTTAGTAGTTCAAGTGTAATCTGTTTAATATTCAAAAACGTTGCAGCTTCTGTATTACATGGACATGTTAGCGTATACAGTGCAACTTTCATGACATGGATTGTGGTGTGTGTGTGTGTGTGTGTGTGTGGGTGTGTGTGTGCGTGCGAGTGTGTGTGTGCGTACACGCGTGCGTGCGTGTGTGTATGCATTTCGTGGCGTGCATACATGTGTACCCTGCGTACGTGCGACTGTTCGTGCGTGCGTACGTGCATGTGCGTGAGTGCGTGTGTACGTGCTTGTGCGCGCGCGTGTGTGCGTATGTCTGTGCATGCGCGCGCACGCGCCTGTTCAAGTGCTGTCTGTGTCCCACATTCGGACTTGTGTGGTGTGTGTGTGTGTGTGTGTTTGTGTGTGGGTGTCTGTGTGTCTGTGTGATGTAAGATGTAACTCTGGCTTGTCCTCAACCACTATCCCAGTATTTCTGAATAGAATGAAAACAGATTCTTTGAAATATTCGTATTAACTAAGATTCACATTAACACTTTAACTTCTGGTTGAAATCTGCTTTCAAGTTAACTTATATTAAAAACAAAAAATGCTTGGAATGTATCGGTTGAATCCGTGTAACATAGCGACCTAGCGGTTCAACTTCGGAGCTACATTTTGATATTGAGTCACTGATGTTTATTTTCTTTTCAGGAAGAATAAGCGTTTTCAAATTATTTTTGGTACATTTGGTCTTATAAACGTAAAACGTTTGGACTCAGAGGCGAAAATTTCATGTAATTGCTGATTAAGAGCGGGACCCACTGAGATGAAGGAAACCATACATAAGAGAGCTCTCCTTTCCTTCCCTGTTTTACGTGAAATTCTTGAAGGGAAGGTTTTCTCTGTTTCACAACATAAGAACATGGATATATGCTCTCTCTCTCTCTCTCTCTCTCTCTCTCTCTCTCTCATCTCGGGGAGGTGGGGAGGGTGGGTGAGGATGGGAGCGTGACGAGTAATGGCGTCCTGTGTAGCAGCTTCTACTGTTGCGTGCGAAGAGTTTTGCTTTGAATGAAGTCGTGCTGAACTATTTCAAATAGTATTCTATGCGGTGGCGACAGCAAGTAATCAGGGACAGTGGTCGTGGATAAGGGACTGGTGTACATGGTGCGACGTGGAGGGCCGCTATCCGCAGTTTGGTGGCATACTGGACGTCAGGTCAGAGGGCACACGGAAAATGGTTGATGTTTATAAACAGGTCAGCGCAGACACAAACACACAGGTAATTTCAGTCGATGTTTTCGTTACATTTGCATTCAACTGTGTCATCATAGGTTTGATGAGCAGTTTTTGCAGAAATCTGGCCAACTGATACCAGGGGAGTACCTTTTTTTCAGAGGAAAAGATAAACAGAGGAAGTGGGTCATGTACAGAAATTTCAATATGTAGCAACACCCGTATGCGTCGGGCCGACACGTACGTGCGAATACTTGTTCTCGCTTTTTTTTGTGCCATGAACGCGGGCGTGTTCTCGCTTCGCAGGCGTCTGCTCAGTGGGGGGGGGGGGGCGGGGATACTGAGACCAAGCCTGGCCGGGGGGGGCGTGGCCCCAAGAAAGCGAGGAAATGGCAGCGGCGACTAACATTCCGACAGGACAGGAAGACATGTTAAACAGACTTATGCACGCCATACAGCTACAATTCAATCAACAGACGTCCCTCATCAGAAATGATCTTGGCGAAATCAAAGACGAAGTCAGCCAAGTAAAACATCCATGCGATGAGATACACAGACGATGTGACACACTGGAAACTGAGCACAGACAATTGACAGAGACCGTGTCTGACATGACAGCAGACATACAACACCTGTTTGAAGCGTCAGAGGACAGAAAGAAAGAGACACATGAACTGACTGAACGTTATAAGAAATGAAAGAAGAGGTTGAGAAACTTAACATAGACAATGACAGACTGGAAAACTCCTCTCGCCTTGACCATCTGCGCTTTTTCGGGATTCCCCCAAAACATCCAGAGAAAACATTTGACACATGTGCCAAGGCAGTTGTGGATGCTCTGAATAATACAGATCAGTACAGACGCTGGAGAAAAATGACACAGAGTGAGCACACGGGACAGGCTACGCACGTGAATGTCAACCTAGACCAATGATAGTCAAATTAGAAGGTGGAGAGATAAAATGTAAAATGTCTTTAATTATGGAACAGAGACACTCGACAACAACTTTTTCGATACAGGAATTAGAATACCACATGACCTTACAAAAGTGCAGGCCCAGATCGTATCTAAAGCTAGGAGGGAAGGAAACAGAGCTTCTTCAGAAAAGTCAGTTGGTCACTGGCCCCCCCAACTCCCAGACCCCTGGACATGTGCTCAGTGGTGGGAAGTAGAGATGAAAGCAGTGCTGCCACAGGTACAACCACCTAAACGCGACATGACGCATGCTTACAATGCCACATGTCTGATTCAGCAAGGCTGTTCTGTCTGTCTCAAACAAGCAACAGCTGGAGTCCCGTCATACCAAGACCTCGACCCAGAATGAGCAGGGTTGGTGCTAAGAAGAGGTGTCTTCACCCCCTCCGATCTCACTCAACTGTAGCCGGTCCGCCAGGATCATGGGCAGAGTGACGGGGGACAGCTGTGGGTGGGGACAGTGGGGGAGACGGGGACCGCGGGAAAGAGCGACACCGGGGTCACAGTAACCAGCGGTGATCCCACGTGTTCTGTCATGGTGATCATCGTGACAGTGACGCACGTGCAACCACGCGGACAACACGCGCCAGGCAGGCAGGCGCGGTATACAACCTACTTGGGAAACCAGCCAAGAGGTTTACAGGTGCGGAGCGAGGCAAGGGGAAAGGCGGTGGTGCGAACGACAGGAACCTGCGTTCTAGCGCCTCGAGAAAACAGTTGGACGGGTCCGACCATCCAACTCATGGACGTTTTTCTCACTTACAATGTTGTGAAACTTTATACAGTAGATTGCAGGATGTTTCTTTTTAAAAAAATATGAAATAAAAATTGATTGTGTTTTGCCTCACTGAAACGATCTTTGATTTATCATTTGACTGAACAGATAATCGAAGTTTTCCCTGCCAGCCATTTTAAAATTCAGTTTATAGAAGGAATTCTGGAGGTCTGTGTTTTTTTTCTTAGTAAGAAAAAGTCTACACAAAAAATGTGAAAAGAAATAAAGCTAAACTGTGAGACTAAATGTTATAGCTGTAAAAACAAATGAGAATGTTTTTAGCGCTCACAGATATGGTATTTCACTGCTTGCTATCTTGTTGCAGAAGGAGGCCCTACATACAACGGCGAAAACTGATCGAAGATTGATGTCCTGTAATCCTAATAATGAAAGAAGCCTTACTGTAATGTTTGCTGAAAAATGTTGTGATCGGAGGATTTGAATACCAGAACAGGTAACAAACAAGTCTGAAAATGAAATAATGACAAACATGTGAGCTCTATGGAGAATGTTGATGCGAATGTCTCCAAACGGAAGTAGTGTCATCGATTTTGTCCTATCATCACCGTGTTTGTTGTCAAACTTTGAAGTAAATGTGTGGTGATTGCATTTATTCATGGCGCTTACCAGGTTGAGGTAACATGAGAAATAAACATTGTAATTCAGGGAAGGGGCATTGACGGACAGGCAAGGCAAAGGAAAAAATTATATGGTCAGATGATTCTGCTAGTGTATTCAAAAATTGACATTGCGATGTTATTGAATTTCAAGTGCAGCATTCAGTCAAAAACCCTGTCAGTTACACACCCATTACCCCTTGTGAATGAGAGTCTGGACGATTTGTCCAGAGGAGTTGATGGACAACGCCCCGATAAAGCTGTCATTCTGATATAGGCGGGCGCTGCAGCTGGTATGGTTTCGAGTATGTTTATGTAATGCTTGTAGGTCGAATAGCACGAATGGTAACGAAAGAATAGGGAGTTTAGAAGATACATAAAGAGTACAAAAATCCAGACGATGGGGTAACGCAGTCAAGAAAACAAATGACGTACGACGGAGATGGTTCCGTCGGAAATATCGAAAAGAGATATGGTTATGCTAAGACACAATAAGTGTAAACCTGAAGATGGCAGAAACAGTAATTAAAGAGCAAACATAGCTTACTAGCTAACCTGATTCTATACCGAATTTTAGAATCATAGATATTACCTAGAAAAAATAAGAGATTTGTTGAAGACGATATCTCAGTATCCTAATCAAATCAGCTTTTAGGGATGTTTCGCCATAATTGATAAACCATTTGTGGAGGGCTGATCTACCGATATTTGCTACAATCACGTGAATAATGTACCACAAATTTTTCGTATTTTAAGTGCTCATTATCCAGGGGTCGTTCTTTGGTAATGGTTCATTAAAAGCTGTCTATACTCCACGGACAGAACCGTTCGTAAGCAGATGATGTTGAAGCACCATTTCGGCAAACCTAATTGATTCTATTGAAGTCGTGTACTGGGGGGGGAACATTTAAACGTTTTGAGAATGGACTTTCAGTACGACTGGGCTCTTGGCGATTATTATACCTAATCATAAAAAAAAGAGCCTCTTGATTCAATGTCTACTTTCTTTTGGATGAAGAAATTTACCTTTCCCATTTAAGTAATGTACTCCACTTTCATACTAAAAATCAACACTCTTAATTGACTCTAGACCAAAAGCAGAGGACACAATAGAGAACGAGCAGGGTTTAGTCGCCAATTAGGAATAGACCATATATGTAATTTGTAATGTATGGTGCATAAATATCGCTCTGATACGAAGCTTCAATGGGGCATTTGTGCACATGAAATAGAAAAGGATAGGGCACTAGTAGTGTTTAGAGCTCTGCGTTAGCACCATTGTGGCACGATATTTACGCCGCATCCCTGGTGCAAGAATCTCTTACTCAGATAGGGTAGCTCAATGTGGCAAATGCGTGTAAAACAAGGGGCTGATAGGTCTGCAATCGTGTTGCTCTGTAAATAAGTGTTGGGAACTGTGTTTGCACTGTGTTGTGAAGGAGAACATGGATTCAGATAATGCCTAATTCAATTTATCCACATTGGACACAAACTGTGGTGCCTGACAATAAATAGAATGCCATAGCAGGAACAGTATATTCTTTTGCAAAAATGAGTAATTAACTCAAAAATCTAGAAGCAGAAGCTGATCCCTTATGCTAAACTGGCAAACTCATGTCGCAGATCTGCCTGATACTAACCTAAGGCATGTGGGAGTAAATTCAAATTTTATTACTTACGGCTTTGAAGCTTGTCAGAACATGGTACCGCAACAACTAAACTTTAACTGTATCTAACTACAAAGCAGGGGTGGCTAATCTAGCAACTCGCAACAAACAAACTCAAGTTCAAGGGAATCCAAATGTTTCAAGAGCAATGCAGGGACAGGCAATCGCTTTAATTAGAGAACCTATCGTGACACAATAATTGCATTCTCAGACTTTCTAGAAAAAGCAAAAACGCACCAAAGAACTATCTGAACTCCATTAGGAAGCTGCTAATGGTATTGGCAGCTTCGGGATTTTTGGGAAATGGTCAACCTGGCCTTACCGAATATGCAGTGGACGTTTTGGTCATAAGGAGAATCCCACCAGGAGAAAGTGCGGAAAACAAAAAAAAGATGGCGTAAAAAAAAAATCAAAAAAAAAAAAGGGGGCGGGAGGATACAGCCGGACGAAACTAGCGGTGGGGAAGATAAAAAATAAAAAAAAGACAACGGAGAATAACAAAAAACAAAAACAGCACAAGCAATAAAACAAAAAAGGTTCATGTGCCATAACAAATCAAGCAGGGGGAAAAACAAGGGGGAAGCGAATGCTCGAAAAAAAAAAAAAACAGATCATAAAAGAAAATAAAAGAGGTAAGTTGGTATATGGAAGAATCTAGGGGGTAAAAAGCAAAAGTTCAAAGAGACAATGTGGAAGTGAAAGCGCTTAAAAAAAGGAAAACAAAGAGACAATGTGGTCAATATCTCGAAGAGGGAGAGAAGCAAAATAAAAACTGAAGATGAAGTCTGGTAGGTAGGAAAAATTAAAAAAAAGCCTAAACGGAGAAAACAAACCAGTCTACAAAAAAGGAAAATAATATGTCTAAAACAAAAGGCAGAAAAAAGCGTGTTGTTGGATATGAGAATGGGAGGAGAGCCACACCTGAAAACACAATAAAGACCGGGGGGAAAAAAAAAAAGTAAACAAAAAAAAAAGAGGAGCATAATGCAACGTTTCCATGACGCAGTGGAGCAAATAAATCAATCCATTCATCTAAACACTGTTTTATGTGCGAGATAATGGGCAGATACTTTTTGTGTATAAAGATGATTTAGTATTCTAGATCAAGTATCAGTCGGCAAAAAAAGTCAAAATCCACAGTCACGTTGTCGCAGGGCAGGGCTGCGAAATGATTTATTTTACAAATGGAAGAAAGTAAAGAAAACGGACTTATAAAGTAAAGACAGTTCGTTCTCGAAAGGGTTGGATTGTATGGGATCAGGAAGTATGAAACGAGTGACAGCAACAGTTATTGCAGGAATCAAAAGATTGGTTCTTTAAACAGAACTGGCATTACAGATATGAGAATGTAAGGAAACGTAATGGGTGCAGATGGTTCTTCTCATTTAAATATGTGTTTCATTCCAGACAAAGTTTTCGTAAGGTCATAACAGAGGAAAAAGGATGACATGACATTTGAGATACGCAAGATTCCGGTTAAGAACTTTAGGGTTCAATGCAAACAAAGATTGTATCAGCGCCCGAGCATCTACAGAAATCAACCTCTGTCCGATGCATTGGATATCTATGACTGACGATGAAGAAACCCTTCTGTTGCACTGTATTGCGTACAATGGAGCGCGCGGAAAAATGGCTCAGTTTGCCAGTTAGAGCGCTCCAAAAGACAGATGTTAGTTTTGTGTTATCATCTGATGACGAACGAGATTAGAAATGAATCCTTGGCTTGCAAATCTGGATTGCAGAAGCCCCTAAATTAGACTGACGAAGGACAGGTCACAAATCGTAAACAATCACACATATACAACCATAATAGTAGCGCCGACAATGTCAGGCACCCAAATCGGGATCAGCACATTTGTGCAGCCCACACCTGTTAAGTTAGCCCTGTCGACGAGAGCGAGAGAGAGAGAAGAGAGAGAGAGAGAGAGAGAGAGAGAGAGAGATAGAGAGTGGTGTGACTGTGTGTTTGTGTGGGTGTGTGTGTGTGGTGTGTGTGTGTGGTGTGGTGTGTCGAGTGTGAACTGTATATATTCTTGCGCATTAACTGTATAACCTGCGCATTTGACAGCAATTATTTTCAAATAGACAAAGCAGTTTTCACCGTCTCATTCGTATTTTCGTGTGGTTTACGTTTTTTAAGATTATGTGCAGCGTAATGTTAAAAATGACATGGGAATAAACGTCATTTTTTTTTAAATTTGGTATATTGTTGGGTGTAATCCAGTATTTGTGTTCCTACATGTGCTCTGATAATAAAACACCCAGCGAGCACATCTCTCTCTCCTCTCTCTCTCCTCTCTCTCTCTCTCTCTCTCTCTCTCTTCATCCACCACCTATATGTATGCGTGCGTGTGTGTGTGTGTGTGTGTGTTGTGTGTGTTGTGTGTGTGTGTGTGTGTGGTGTGAGTGCGTGCATGCGTGCGTGCGTGCGTGCGTGCGTGCGTGCGTGTGTGTGTGTGTGTGTGTGGTGTGTGTGTGTGTGGTGTGTATCTATCTATCTATCCGTCTATCTGTCTATTCATTATCTATCTATCTATCTATCTGTCTATCTGTTTGTTTATCTATCTGTTTGTCTATCTACCTATCTATATATATGTCTATCTGTCTATCTGTTTATCAGTCTATCTAACATCAATCCATCCATCTATCTATCCATCCATCTATCCATCCATCCATCCAACCATCCGCCCGCCTACCCGTCCTCCTGCCCCTCTCTCTCTCCTCTCTCTCTCTCTCTCTCTCTCTCTCTCTCTCTCTTTCTCTCTGTCTCTCTAGCTAGCTATTTATACATACACATGTATGGGTCTGGATAAATAAGGAACTGGTATACAGCAGGGGTCAAACAGACAGCTATGTAAGTTAGTAGATCAGCCTGTATTACCTTGATTTTAGTGATTATTTACAAGCTAAAAAACATATTACGTGCATTTCATTTCTTAGCAGAATATGTCAAAGTGTAAAATCAAAGTAAAGCACCAGTAACTCTGACCAACTCTAATAACTGATCAGTTCAGCGTGAGATTGCAACCATGTGACAAGTTATCTTCATTCAGTTTTCTCCGCTTTTTCGCCAATGTGTTTAAACGTATACATAAAAGGATTCACTGCAGAGTTTAAGGGCAGAATAAAAACAGCCAGGGCAACGTTGAGTTCGCCAGGAAATGGAACACCAGCCAATGCCAAGATTCCACACATTCCAATAGGAAACCAGCACATGAAATCTGCGCTGCAATAGTAATCAACCGGCGAGCTATTGTTACAATCTTTCGACATTTTTGTTGTGCTGGTTTTTTTAAAAGAATTTACTTGCACAGACCAGTAGATGAGCGCCTGGCCAACAGAAATGAATAAAAACAGAATGAAGTTAAAGACAATCATTACAGTGACTGAATACGCTTTCCCTTTAACTCTTGTCTCGTAACTGGCAGTGGGATACAGATACCAGTCTGACTATAAAATTCCCAGTGCGAAGTCATGGGAAGCAAGGGCAGTAGAGCAAAAAGTCCAGCCCAAAACCCAAGTTATCACACAAGCCACAGATGCTCGTGCTCTTTCAAATCGTAATGAACTGAATGGAAAATGAAGAACAATGAACGGTCAAGTGTAATGAGCCAAATGACCAGTGCTGACACCTCACTGGACAACAGAGACAGAAAACCAGCCACCTTACAGATCACACTGGTTCTCCATTTTTCGTCATAATGAAGATATGCACCACGGAAACTTTCATCTGCCACTCCTATAATAGCCACATAGACCCCCATCACAAAGTCAGCCATGGTAAGGTTGATAACAAAGACACTAAAGCCGCTTGAAGAAAACGTGGTCCCTGCAAACAAACGTGCACAGAAACAGAAGAGGTTTCCAGTCAATGACACAGACACGTTATCAGCCACAGAAACCCGCGGTACGTCCACGTGTGCAATAAATCTTCACACGAGGCAATTTCATTTTGGGGGGCATAACATGAGGACTCATCAAAGTTAATGGGAAGTATTTCACTGCAGCAAAGTTTGTAATTTGTTGTGAATATAATTTGTAGATGAGTTAGACCTTTAAAGATGTCAAGCGGAAATATTTTCACCGGGCTGTTTTCGATATTTAACTCGGTCAGTTGTTGAATGGAACGAGCATGACAACAAGTGACGCAATAGAAAAAATGACGTCCATTGGTGACATTATCTGTGACATCATCTCTCTCTCTCTCTCTCTCTCTCTCTCTCTCTCGTGCACAACTCCATCATCCTCCGTTTCTCTGTTCAGTCCCACACATTGAGCCCTTGTGGATAGTTCGTCTTCAGCTTGTATCTCCAGAACCTCTCCCTCTCTCTTCGTTTATTGATGTCCGGACTTTTCATGAGTTCGATGACTGTGCAGCGGAGGTCGGTCAACTGGTGACCGGGGCCATTGAAGTTGTTGGCAACCAAAGTGTCCTTCTTGTGCCTGATGTCGTACCTGTGGGTATAGAAGCGCTCCGCCAGGGTGTTGCCGGTCTCTCCCAACATACTGCACATCATGACACGCTGCACAGTCAATCAAGTACACCAGATTGTTGGAAGTGCAGCAGACCACATCTCTGATGTTAAAAGATTGACCCGTCCTGACGCTGGTGAAGTTAGGTGATTCCTGCAGATGTTCTTTGCAGATGATACACCGTCGTTTGTCACATTTGTGGCAACCTGTTGCATCTTCATGTGCATCTTCACCTCGATCGCCAATACCAGTCTGAGGTACATCAGGGGGCAAGCATGAAGGCATCAGCAGTTTTTGCGGAGGTTGGTACAGTTTCTTTCCCCCACGATTGGAGGAAATGGAACAGCCGTGGTCATCCTCCTGCTTGTATGGAGGACCTTCATGTATGTCTTGAGCCACTGGCCAAGTGGAGGATTCGAAGGGTTATGGGTTATGGTGATGATGAACGGCACTCTCTCTGCATTGTTCTTTCTGCTCACGTAGTTGAGAGCGTCACTCCTAGAGATAACTTTCACCTTCTCAATGGATGCCTCCACAAGCGTTGCTGGATAGCCCCTCTTGATCAATCTTTGCTGTGATTCTTTGCTTCTCTGCTGGAACTTGCTGTCCTCAGAACAAATGCGGCGTATACGTAGGCACTGTCCGTATGGTATCCCCCTCATGCAGTGTCGTGGGTGACATGAGTTGAACGGCAAGTACATGTGCGCATCAGTTTCTTTACTGTGCAGGTCGGTGGTGATCAGACCGTTTTCGATGCTGATGCTGACATCCAGGTAAGGGATAGCCACTGTTCCATAACTGGCGGTGAACTTGATCGTTGGATGCTGCATGTTTACCCAGGTCAGAAACTCCTTCAAGTTCTGCTCATCCTGCATCCACAACATGATGATGTCATCGATGTATCTACGCCACTTGGCGAGATCAATGTGCCATGGAGACTGTGCCAAGATCCTCTTCTCCAACCAACCCATGAACACATTGGCGATCGATGGTGCCATAGGCGTGCCCATCGCTGTTCCGTGTATTTGTCGGTAGAGCTCTCCGTCAAAGTTGAAGACATTGTTAGACAGGATGTGATTACAATGTCCAGTAGTTTTGGTGGTACTGGGGATCTTGTCTGTAACCTGACCAAGCTCACTCATCATTTCTACCAGGGATTCACCAACTTCATGATGAGGAGGAATCTTGGTATAAAGCCCTACCACATCTACAGTGACAAAACAGGGTGCCCTCAGGCAAAGGTCCATTCGTGGTTTTCCAGTCTTCCAGAGAATTTGTAGGAAATGTGTAGTATCCTTTACGTATGATGGTAAAGAACGGACTACAGGCTGAAGCCAAAAGTCTACCAGTTTTGACAGATTCTCAGTAGGTCCATTGACTCCAGAGATGATAGGTCTTCCAGGCGGATTCTGGCGGTCTTTATGAACCTTGGGTAGGTGATAGAACTGGTGAGTCCTGACTGCGTTGACATCTACAATCTTGCCACATTTGTAGCAATTCTCTCTACAGTTAATGTCATTTCAGAACCTGATGAATCCAAGTACAGGATCTGAGGGAAACGTCTTACAGAAAAAGGCTGAAAACACAGGAATGTGTGACCTTGACGCAGGCAGTCTGTTGGACAGATCGTGTCACACAACAATTCATCATCACGCAGTGGACAGTGAGGCCAGCCATCACACAGGTGGTCACTGTGGAGGCAGATCGTGGACACCCTGCACCTGAAAAGCCCCGGACAGGTTAGATCCACACATCCTTCTTCGTCCTGATGGTCAATGCAGTCATAGACTTGATTACACCTCGTGTAGACAGGTAGACAGTTATTGAACTCACCATGACAGCGATAGTGACTATCTGGACAGGCCTCAGTGAGGTTCATAGTTTGTGACAGGAACTTATTCACACCATCAAAACTAATTAAAGTGGGAGAAAGAATGCATGTATATGTACGCGTCATTTTCCTAGTCATTTCACAGTTTATTTCATCTGATTCGTCCTGACAATGTGAAGTAACATCACACACTTTACTATAGGACAGACATTGACCATTGTCGCAGGTAAATGCTCTGTCACAAACAGAATATATACAGTATGATTCATCACTCTTATCATGACAGTCATCAATAAAGTCACAAACCAAAGTGAATGATAGTGTGGTTAATTCATAATTGCACGTGAATGTAGTAGGGTATAAATTGCCATCATAATTCAGTGGCTGGCTTGCGTTAAAACCACAGGAGATGCTTTCTTCCCCACAAACTTTATATTTTTTAGACCCGAACATCAAAAAAGTATGAGTCACATGTTTACCAAAGCACTTTGTCAGAGAGTTCTGTCCCGTGGACCAAAGGCAAGTGTTGTTTAGCTGTATAGGTTTCATACACGAGGAGTAGTTTGCTGTTTTGTTCGGCCTGACGTCACAAGCTACGCCATGATAATCTTTGTTTAAGATTTTGTGTACACAGTCAACAGCTCTTAGTGTCGACCCTGTGCTGGTCGTGAAACATTTTTTTGTTATTCGTTTGCTTAAGCGGGTGTCAATGACAAAATGATTATAATAGGCTGAACGTTTATTCATCAGTTCATATCTGTACATAGAGGGCAACGACAAATCATTAGAACAAAAGCCAGCCCAGAGCCGCTGCAGCCTAAGATCATGCATTTTGGTTAAATTTCTAAGCGCACCAAACCAGTCACACACACCGAATGGAAACCCTAACTCGCCTCCATGCGAACTGCATTCTATATTACCGATTGCCAATATATCCGTGGCGTCAGGAGAGTGGACTGTGTTCATACCCCTAACAAATTTATAGCACCTGGTATAGAATGACACTAAACCCTCACAGTCTGCACTGCTGAATGGACAGTGTTCTGTTTCATCCCGTCCATCTTCACACTCTGTCTGGTGGTTGCAGGTCACGTGGTGGTGAAAGCTGGCATAGTGACTACAGAACAATTCCATAAACCACTGGCCAGTCTTTGTGGTGAGCCCTTTTCAGCAAAGTAGGAGAAAAAAAGTTTAAAGCAGTTTGTTTTCGCTTTTATGCAAGAACTTCTGAAAGTACACCAATGAATCTTGTGGCATGGAACACGTGTGCAAAATCAGAAACGATATCATTACGTCTATCCCAGACTTGAATTTCCAGTACTCTAAAATGGTCAACAGAATCATTATAATCCATGACATGATACAACAGTTTGATATCTATCAAATGTGCCGCCAATTCTCTGTAACTGACTATGACTGTGTGTTCTTGTGGGACAGTTACCTCCCTTTCCGTGTACATCTGATCAGACAGACTTATATTTGCTCCTGCTGTGATGTAGCCTGATGATGGTGACGTCATTACCACAACCAGGTTCCCTAACTCGTTGTGTCCTGTAAACGATAACAACGGCAGACTTGAAAATGAAGTATTCACCAATGCACCAGTGCACCAGCAGCACACAGGATTACGATCTAGCACTCACCCTAACAGGCCACTAGAGGGACTAATAGGCAAGTAATCAAGCAGCCAAAGCCATCGACAATGAATAAACCATTCAGACATTTCAGAATAAATCATTACAACGTCAATCCTCTAAACGACAAATTTCGAAAATAATGCTTTTTATGTTAAAGGGCTTCACTACATATTATTTCACTGGATTGATCACAGAGAGAGAGAGAGAGAGAGAGAGAGAGAGAGAGAGAGAGAGAGAGGAGGTGTGGGGTATAGAATTAACATTAGAAAACATAAAATGTACTAGAGAAATTCTAAAGAGACACAAGAATGAAAAAAGAGAATGACAATGGAGAAAATAAATAAATCACGTACATGACATTGACATCTTTGCATAACTCTTGAAAAAAAATGACCAAGAGGAGTTAATTGCTAGCAGTTATTTGTAACCAAATATTGCACACTAAGGAGTGGTTTACACCAAGAAATAATCACTTATATTCACCCTTCCCCAAAACAGAAATTTCCAATACCAACATACTGCCACCCAAGCAGTTTGATCAACCATGCTGGCCGAGTGATGCTGAAAGCCATTGGTTAGAGTTTCAAGCTGATACCACACTGCTGAAGAACAGGGCGCATTCTGCAAAGGCAGAAGTACCATCGAACAGATCTTGAGCCACACAATATTTGCAACAACATACAAACAAACAAACAGCAAACAAACAAACAAACAGCAAACAAACAAACAAACAAAATCTCCAGCAATAGTGAGAGCTATGCGACGTTTCCAGAGACTTCAAGGATGAGTTTGACAGCGTCTGTTAGAAACTGTGTAAGCCATAAGACAAAATCTGATGTTGAGCAGAAGCTAATCAATATCATCAAGGATCTGCCTTCCAAAAAGGCTGGTTCAGTGCTCATGTCTGTGCTTTGGGAGAGTGACTCCAAACCTCAGTTCATGTTCCCTACACTTTTCAACGTTTTAAAGAATGCATCATGACCAATGACTTGAAGATCATGTTAGTGCAGCCAACACTGGAGAAAGAACCTTCACAAATCTTCAGTTTGCAGATAACGTCAATGGCCTGGCGGCCCAGAGAACAAGAAATCATCGAGCTCGTTAAAAGACTGCATGTAAACCTAAAAAAAAAATTGCGTGGGTGTATACCATCGTTTCGCAGAAAAAGCCGTGAGCGTCCACCCCGTTTTATTTGTTCTGAAATCAAGAGACATCCCCGACTTCCACAATAACCGCCCAGCCACTGTACTTGAAATATGTTTAGTTGCTCAGCCCGTCGCTGGACAAGGGTCAGTGGTTGGTGCACAGCAGATAGGTAGATTGTGGAGATCTACCCGGCTGCTGGAGAGGCAAGATCTCAACTTATAAACCAAGATCTAGGTCTCAGAGGTACGGTGTTACCAGTAATGCATACCAGTCCATACATTCTGAGGGTCAAATCAGGGGAAGAAAAGCCTGCAACGAAAGTAGTGTTCTATGACAACATTCCTATATTTGTAGTGGGCAGTGACATTGAGCACTATCTGTGAAAGGCGTGATGTGGACTGCGTTCCTCTTTGAAAGGTGAAAGAGTGATGGACATTGACAAGAGAAGCTGACCCAACTCCTCATTGGATGACGATTCATGTTCATAACAGTTCCATCTGTCCCCCTTGAGAAAACACTCAGGTCAGGCTTTTCACAGCTTGAATATGTCATAAAGAGTAGAAACTTGTGAAAAGGCCGATTGTGTGTTCCATCTGCTTAGAGGAAAATCATTCTATTTCTGTAAAAGACAATGACTAATGTTCGACTGAATGACACGGGGAAAGGACAGGATGTAGCATCTAGCAGGCAGCTCGTCAGTTGATTCTACCGGGTGGACAGCCCGTTATGTAAATGAGAGCATGGATTGTTAAGTGCTTAGAGCTTAGTCTCTAACAGAGGATATACTCTGATACTCTTGTTTGAGGAGATACTGGGTTGAGGGAGCGTCTCAGGATTTATTCATTATGTGTCTACTTATTCATTTTCTTCACTTCTAATTTTGGTGCTCAATTACTTATTTAGTCGTTTATACATCTGGCATTCCTTCGCACCCCTTCCCTTTCTTCTTCTTTTCCCTCGCACCCCTTCTGTTTATGTTCTTGTGTGCGTGTGTGGTTTGGTGCAGGTGCATGAATATATTCATGTATATATTCATGTTAAGCCATTTGTTTATTCTGCCGTATATATTGACGTGTTGTTCGTGTTTATTTATCCTTTATGTTTCATCACTCCCTTTCCTTTATTACCTTAGAATGGTGGGAGTCAACACACATAAGCGCCTCTGAGGAGGACTGTATATTTCCTTTATTTATTAATTCTTATCTCCCCCATTTTGTTGCGCCGCCATAGCAATTTTAAAACCATGATTTCTTATTACAGTCACATTTGAAATTTACTTTTTTGTTTGGATCATACAGTCCTTGTGTTTTTCTCCCATCCATCATATCTCCCTGCTACCTTTCTTTTCATCTCCCATCCCACTTATTTTCAGGTGTGTGTTTCAGTTATCATAAGTATTATAATAAACGCACGCGCGCGCGCGCGCGCGCGCGTGTGTGTGTGTGTGTGTGTGTGTGTGTGTGTGTGTGTGTGTGTGTTACATGTTTTTCTCCCATCCATCATATCTCCCTGCTACCTTTCTTTTCAGCTCCCATTCCACTTATTTTTAGGTGTATCATTCATTTATCATAAGTATTATATAAACGCATGCGCGCGCGCGCGTGTGTGTGTGTGTGTGCATATGTGTTTGTGTTGCATTTGTGTGTGCGTGTGTGCGTAGTTGCGTACGTGCTTGCGCGTGCGCGCGCGCGCGCGTGTGTGTGTGTGTGTGTGTATGTGTGTGTGTGTGTGTGTGTGTTTTTGTGTGTGTGTGTGTCTGTGTGTGTGTATGTGTGTGTGTGTGTGTGTGTGTGCATGTGTGTGTGTGTGTGTGTGTGTGTGTGTGTGTGTGCATGTGTGTGTGTGTGTGTGTGTGTGTGTGTGTGTGTGTGAAAACAGATGAACAAGCATGTGTCTACCGCCTGGCTGTAGCTTTTACCATTTCCTGTTCCTGACACCTTTTGGACACGTTTTCAGCTAAACTTTAAACTCTCAACAATAAATCACTGTTCCAAGTAGTCAACATACAATCACCAACCCGCCGATTCACAGATGATCTGGATATTGCGTCGTATTTGTCGCATGTTTGGGAAGGTGGTTTTAGCGCGCCCTATTGCTTCAAATCCCGTCATATCCAGGAACCCAAGCAAGAGCAATGATGTGCCAGTCAAATATCACAGACATGCGCAGTTGAATTCATGACCATCAGTTGCCTGGAGAGCAGACAGGAACTGGACAGGATGCTATGACCGTTTCCTGATCTGATCATGCATACCGAGACCAAAGCTGGGAGCTCAGCACTGTGCATGAAGCTGTCACAGGAAATGCTTGGATAGATTCTGAAGAATGAACAGTTGAGAAGAAGCATTTTCTTTGTCAGACATGGTAAGATAGCAAAGTTTCTTGAAGCATCGGAAGTATCACAAAAACGTCTTGTATGTAAAAACAAACAAACAAACAAACAAAAAAAAAAAAAAAAAACTCACCCCCCGAAACAAACAAACAAACAAACAAAAACAAACAAACAAAAACACAAAAGTGGTCACGTTCTCACGAAAGAAACTGGATCACTGGGTTTTTAAATCAGGATGTGTTGTCTTAAAAAAAAAAAAAAAAAAAAAAACAAAAAGAAACAAACAACTAAAAACTGATTTTCAACTTTTTGCCAACGTTGAAAGTGTTCATCACTAAGGGCACGAAAAAAAAACCCTAGAGATCTTGTTTCAAGTTATTTAAGAAACAGTCATCAGTATGGTTTGTAAGTATAAGGAACACGCTATACAACATATTAAAGTGAGTTTAATCTGTGATTGGATAAAGGTAATTCCCCTGCCTCTGCTTACAGTTCAGGGGTGGCACGTAACAACCTCAACAGCGATGGTAACTTTTCAGTCTCGGGAAGATGGCAACGATCTTGCTGGAGGCACCACTGGATTGATGTTGTTAACTAAAACTTCTGGTCATGCGCATATTTCTCTCCTACTCTACCATAGAGGGCATGCCTCTACTCTGTCTAGAAATCTTGATCGGTCTTCTGTCTGACTTGGCAGAGGCCGAGATTGTGCCATGGGTACCCCAGGGTCAGGTTAGAGGCCTTCCACTAAAACTGGCAGCCAGATAACCTGTGCTTGCTGCTGCACGTGGGACCCTCGTTGTATCTTTTTGTTCCTAATTACATGTCTGTCTTGCTGCTAGAGGATGAAACCTGTACTTGGATTAGTGTACATAGGTACTTAGGAAGATAAAGGACCAAGTGGGTAACAGATAGTAATGTAAGTTTATGTTTGTCTATAGTGTGTGTGAATCACTCCAATTTACATAACGAGACGGTTGGAACCTGTGCGCTGTTTGTCAAAGTATGGCACTTATGACTCAGCCCCCAAACCTGATCAAATCATCAAGACAATCCTATGAACTTAAAGTTTAGCATCGCCAGACTGTCTCTTTTGTTTTCTGCTAGTGTGTCAAGCGTGTCAAGGGGGGGAAAGCTACTGCAGTGTTTAACTGCAGCAGGGAACATCGGAAAGGGTCTAGGAATGCAAAGACCTGCCAGTTGGAAGATTCCAAAAAACTCATGTGGGAAACGAGCGTATGTAATGTGTTACTAAAGAACTGATCAACCAGAGGGCCATAGTCAGCCATCCGCCATTTTTGCTCTGTAAGAATTTATAGCATTCTCTGTGCAGACTTAAGGAAGAGGGTTGGTTTACGAGATGTAAATTACTAATAGAAAGGCTTTCCCTTTGAATTTTGGTCTTGTAATTGGCAGTGGGATACAAATACTAATATGGTCAGAAAAAAAAAATAAAAAACAAACACGAAACTATGGAATGCCATTGGCAGCCAAAGAAACAAAGAAACTTTATCAAGTAGCAAAAATGAATGATCAGACATGTACTGTGGTTACTTTTTTGATTCGCTATGTACTGAGTGGAGTGATAAGACCGTCAGAACGTGATAGGCCTGATCATCAAAGTGGTCACCTTGTCTGACAAGAAAGATAGAAATTGTGTTTTCTTACAGATCGCACTGATTTTTCTTGTCTCATTACTATGGAGAAATTGGGCACATAAACCCTTTATTAGCCACTCCAATTACAACACGTAGAGACCCATCAGAAAATTACCTTTGATAATTGCCACACGTGTGTAAAAATTCTTGACAGTTTTGAGTGTATGACGTCTTTAATGTATTTTACAATGTCTTCAGAACTGCTGATCATTATCCTCGTGTTTTCAACACTCTTTGTGCCTTTCTTCTTTAAGGACAATCAACAACACATGTTAACACACTGGCAAGACATCGGTTAGTGATTGTTCTGAGAGAGGTGATGACAGATATTTTTTCTCCCACTGCATCTATCACGGCAACCCAGCCTGGATGAAAATCGCACTCTTTAGTTTCTGGCTTGCATGCCCAGCTGACGACCCCACGCTGTGAACTTCACCACTGTGGAATGAAAGACGGAGTGTGGGAACAGCGCTCTCGGCATGTGCAGACAAGGAGTACTGCGTGATTCTTGTGCTGATGATTTCTCTTGTTTTTTCATGCTGTATTATGCTTACACAGCTCATAACTGGATATAACGTACTCTCTGTGTGTGATTTGTGCGTTGTGGTTCTCTCTCTCTCTCTCTCTCTCTCTCTCTCTCTCTCTCTCTCTCTCTCCTCTCTCTCTCTCTTCTCTTCTCTCTCTCTCTCTCTCTCTCTCTCTCTCTCTCTCTCTCTCTCTCTCTCTCTCTCTCTCTCTCTCTCTCTCCCAATTTCAAGCTGAATTTACCAAATTGTATGACCTCGTTGTAAGTAGGCTCACCATGAAGATGAAAATACGACAACATTTTGTATTAGTGTGTGTATATGTGACATCAGTTTCAATGATTTGAACGGGGGAAAGAACAAGGTCATGTAGGAGCCATTTCATTGTCAGCATGTGTAGCATGCTAAAATCTTGCTTTACTCAAAGCATAGTGTGGCTTTGATAGAATCAGTATCGGTATGCTTCACAAGCATATAGAGCATGCAGATGAACAAGCAAAAACATGCCTAATCCATGGTAGGAAACCACCACTACTAAATATTCCTCTGTGGACAGGTGTGCAAGACATTCCAACATCGTCTTGTGACAATGGAGTGCTCTTTCATAATGTTTGCCAAGCAAGACACCTTAGGGAACATGAAGTGACCAGTGTAGCCTCCAAAAGAATACCTTAAAGGCCAGAGCCATCCATCTTCTTGCTTACCATTTACAGGCAGGCGCTATCAAATGCAAAGTACCAATCAGTATGATGTGGTCTTTGAAGTACTGTGGCCGACTCCAGATGATGGGGTATGCTTTCATACACACAACAAGATCAGATGTGGTTATGACGTATTGTTGCCCAACATCATGGGTAGCCACCTCTGCCTGTCTGAGACATTCTTGCACAGTTTTGGAATCAGTGATGGGATGATAGATCATAGGGTAATAGTCTATTGTTGTCTTTCTTTGAGGTCTACTTCCTGTGAGAGAGATGAATTCTGACCATCCTGGAACTTGTTCAAAATTGCACAGTTGAGCAAGGATCCAAATAATGTTGATCTTTCTGGCTTTTGACTGTGCATCAGTGCCACCAGGAACTGACTTTTTGATTTGTTGGAAAACACTCTACTTTTCCTGTCGGTGACATAACACTCGGGGAGTTCTTCTGGACACACCTCTAGAGTCTAAGCACCGGTTTTGGGAACAGACGACATTGGGATTGTACTTCCTCAAGGCTGCTCACCCTCTATGTCTTTCAGCATTATTCCATGGGCAGTGTGGATTGACCTTGGCCTTCTAGGACATTCAGAAACTGATCAAATTTGCCGAATTCTGAGTGGAATACTGAAGGTGCAGATGGGTTGAGAATGATCTGTGCTGACAGAAGACTTGATGACTCTTGCAGAGATGCAGAGACTCTGCTATGGCAGTTTCTAGTTCTAAACTGAATTGATAGTTCTCTGAATGACCAGGACTGTTCAGCAGAGTCATGAGTTGGTTGCTTTAGAAGGGAAGTCTCAGTGCCATGCAAATAAGGACATGTTTTGGCAGCTTCCACTCTCCCCCTATGACTGCTCTGCAGATGCCCTGTCCTGCTGAACTTGCAAGTCTATTGACTGTCGCTGTTTGATTGTCTTTGCCACCCAAGAGGTTTTTTCAGATAACCCGGAAGAATATCAGACTGTTGCAGAAACTCAACCGTTGGTGGCCACGCCATGCTTTCTGCTTTTTGAAAGGACTGACAAATTGTGTTTCTGAGCTAGGTAGCAATATCTCTTAATCTATCAGTGGGTGCCAAGCGAAACGCATAAGCAACAGCCTTTGAAGTATCCATACCAATGCTGTGAAGAACATACTGCATCTCACTTAGAACAAAGGACAGTTTTTCTCTGAAGCGGTCAGTTTTTTTTCAAGTTTTGCTTTTAGCTTTTCACTACTGTACTTAGAGTTTGGGTATTTTGTCTTGGCCAGCGCTGAGACGAATGTATTCCGCAAGTCTGTAAGTTTCATTACATCTTCCCTCAGATAATATTCTCTTCTACGATCTCACAGACCTTCTGAAAGGCTGACAAATGCCTCTTCAAGCTCCTCCTGATCTCTCTTTGCTGCTTAATTTCTGCTCTGCCAATAAGAGGGTTTCTGCAAAAACTGCTTGGCACAGCTTCTGTAATACTTTGCTTCACAAACAAATAAGTCAAACCCTCTGATCCTGCGTAAGATGTTTTGATTTTTTTTGCAGCTTCAAGAATAGATTTCCACCCATCTCTCTCAAAACCTTTGTAGATTCTGTAGTCCAAACACTTTTTTGTTTATATTTTCTTACAACCTGTCGTGTTACAGAAAATACAATCAGGCCTGTAGATGCGATTTTCTGAGGTTTCAGAACGAGAAGCACAATCAGGCTTGTGGATGCGATTTTCTGAGGTTTCAGAACGAGAAGCACAATCAGGCTTGTGGATGAGATTTTCTGAGGTTTCAAAGCAAGAAGGTCTAGGCTGGGAATTGTCCACTTGTGGCTCTAGTGCATTGTAGGCATCCAAGTTTACCTGTGAAACTCTGATGGCAGTCTCTGTGATAGCCATGCTCATGTTTCAGTTCTTCAGGCACTAATCTGCAAGATTATTCCATGCGACAGACAGAACCAGGAGGTTCCAAAAGCCTACGTTTAGAGATGTCCTTGAGCTTTGTCAGTCTGTTTTCAGGTCTTTTAAGTCTGATATGTTTATGAAAACGCCACCATTTTAAATCCTCGAAGTGAGTTAC
>JADBJO010018879.1:0-5000 GCA_016801955.1 Conus betulinus
CAAACTCAAATAGTTAATTTGCAAAGGCCCACCGACCTATCTGCAATGAGGTCAAGAACAAAAGTAGAACACACACGCGCCCAGCGCATATACTGAAAATTATGAAAGAAAATATTTGCCTAACAAAACGTTCTTCCTGAAATTACTTCTGGCATTTTTGTGTTAACTGACGACAGTTCCTCTCTTCATTTTAGTGCTTTGAAAATGAACAAAGTTACAGAGCAAGTTACAATTCTCTTTCATTTTGCAGTTTATAAAGTAAAAGAAGCAATGACATTGACGAACATTTTTAGTATGAGGGCAAAATGTATTATATCTTAGACAACGCACAAAGAAAAATGTAAGGGACACATTTTTTCCCTGCTAGATACACGTGTCTACCTCATAGATATCTGGGGAAAGAACTGACAACGTGGTTAAGCAAGCACAATGATAAGAACGACAAAAAAAAGAGAAAAAAAGGGGCTTAGATTTCTTGAGGGCAACACAACAGTAGGCCTACATAGACGCCACCATCAAAAGAAAGCAAAAGGTTAGACCAGAGAACTGCCAACTGCCAAGGTGGCAGGCAAAAAAAAAAAAAAAAAAAAAAAAAAAAAAGCAGAATAGAATGCTCTGTTGCATACTGATATTACAGCCGAAAAAGCAGAATCGGATGCTACTTTGGCAGTCAAAATAATGGTGGGAAGGGGTTCCAGTTTGGTAAGATATAAACGCAGTCAGGTGGTGGAATTGTTGCTGTAAAGACGTAGGTAAATCAAGAAAGGAATTTGTACTACTACTACTACTACTACTACTACTACTACTACTACTACTACTACTAGTAGTAGTAGTAGTAGTAGTAGTAGTAGTAGCAGTAGTAGTGATAGTAGTAAGCCAACCTGCACAATCAGCTTATCATCCATGTTAATACTTTCAAACCCACATCTGATATATGCATATGCACATAGACGAAATACCTTGTTGGTACACAACGTTGTTGATCTTTTTAAAAAAAAAAAAAAAAAAAAAAAAAAAAAAAAAAAAAAAAGTTGCAATCTGTGACTGGGAAAGATCCATGGCTATTTCGGCAACATATGAACCACATAAGACAGCGCTGACATTATCAACGTTCTTCATCTTAATAGTTTCTTTGTTCATGTTACATTATCAAAGTTCTTCATGTCAATACCTTCTTTGTTCATGTTACATTATCAAAGTTCTTTCTTCATATCAGTAGCTTTCTTCTTTGTTCATGTTTACATTATCAAAGTTCTTCATCTCAGTACCTTTCTTTCTTTATGTTACATTATCAAAGTTCTTCATCTTAATACCTTTCTTTGATATGTTACTGTCTCTACAATGTCGTATTATGTGTCGGTTCAAAAAAAAACAGAGTGCTCTCCCTGTCTGTTAGAAAATAATGAATCAAAATGGATGCCTTTTTGTTTGGTTCTGAAGCTCAGGCTTTCTAATTCTTCTGAAACCTGGAGGTATGGCCCATTCATTTCTTTTTTTAATGCTATGTTGTGTTGTATTGTGCTGTATTGTGCTATGCTATGTATTTGTTTGTTCAATTTTTATTTATTTATTTATTTATTTACATTTTCGTGCATGTCCGGAGGAAACACTTGCTCTTGTATCATTCTTGGAGAGCTCAGCGCCCCATTACGCATGACAATGTAAATATGGAGTTTTTCTTCTTTTTTTTTCTTTTAAATCAGTGTGCCGCAGGGTTCCATTAGAAATTGAGACATGTCAAAGCAGAATCTGAAATAGAGAATCCCCATCTTATTTGACACCAGTCAGACACTACCTCGACACAGGATTTGAACTGACTGGCATTTCTGAGAACAGCAAAAAGTGCATGAATAGGTAATCTTTCAGAAAAAAAATGAATAGATAACTAAAAAAAAATAAAATAAACAAATAAATAAATAGACAAATAGACAAACAAAAATATCAGTCGGTTTTGAAACATTTTTTTTCTTTACTCGAAACGACAGAAACGCACTAGCATCAAAGCCATATGTCAAGTAGCAGGATTATGCAAAAAGTTTAGCCCCAATATTTTGTAGGGATGACTATTTACTCCTAGTTTGCTTTGAGCATTTTACAGCAGATGATTGGACAGGTGAGAGCAGCGCTGTTGTTGCACTCATGAGCTAAAGTCGAAGACATTTCCGAGAATGTCATTTTTACGACTAAGAAGACTCCAAGTCCTGTTCTTCGACACTTCTGTGAACTGGGCGCTGAGTGAAGGAAATGGGACAAGAATAGGTTCTGATCGCTCGGTGCATCGACCCGAACAGAGAGAAGGTCGCATTTTGAACAAGTTCCAGTTTTTGTTGTTGTTGTTGTTGTTGATTATTTGTTGATTTATTTATTCATTCCTTTGTTTACTGTTCCATCTTCTGTGCCACCTCAGTGGCACTGTACCTGCTCATTCCAACCCCTCGTCACAGCCACAGCCTGGCCCGGCCCGCCACAGCCTCGACACCGGCAATCCACAGGGAGCAGTCAGTGTCAAGTCAAGAGGCAACCCACCGGAGGAGACACTGCACTGCTGCCAAGTCAATTCTATGGGTGTTAGTGGTGCCTGTTCTGATCTAACATACGCAAGTTGCCACCTACTAAGCCCCTTACTGACGACAATAATTGCTTAGTCGTGGAGCCAGCGTGAGTGAGCTCTTCCTCCTGAGAGCGCCACCACGTCCGTCCAACGACAGAAATTCGAAGTCTTTACCTATGGTAGAAGATTTACAGATCAGTAATCAGTGACTCTCGCAGTGGTCTCAAAATATGACGGTGCTCTTTTCAAACATTTTACCTTTCAACCTCTGTATATTGCATCCTCTGTTCAGTTTTAATCTCTTGTTCATCATCATCATCACCCTCTCTCATCCCTTCAAGTGTTTGCAGAAAACAAAATCGAAAGTACAAGAACTACGGTTTGGCGTAGTAGCGAATGAGCAATTATAGATTATTCTAGAATGCACGAAACTATGACGTAGCACAACCGATCAAACTGCATGAAACCTTGCAGAAGGATCGAGAACCTTCTCGTGTTATAGCCTATCAAAATGCTAAGGAAGTGCAGGATATATTTTTTAATTGAAGTTTTTGACACTATCTTCCTCTTTCTGGTACTTTTCATCTACAATCATTTCATAACATACCCACGAGTAATTAGTTAATTAAAAAAAAGTCACATTACTCACACACACACACACACACACACACACACACACACACACACACACACACACACACACACGCAAACACACACACACACAACACACGCACGAACGCACGCACGCACGCACGCACGCACGCACACACACACACACACACATACGCACGCACGCACGCACGCACGCACGCACGCACACACACACACACACACACACACACACACACACACACACACAGATCTGACCCTTTTTCCCTGTTCTATTTATTAAAATGATTATAACACATTAAAACCATTCTGACTAGATGTCTTTTAAACCGTATGGTATGTTTACAGCAACATTTTCCATATGGCCGGACATCAATCATATGGCCTGTAACACACACACACACACACACACACACACACACACACACACACACACACACACACACACACACACACACACACACACACACACACACACACACACACACACACACACACACACACACACGCACGCACACCTACGCACACACACACACACACACACACACACACACACACACACACACACACACACACACACACACACACGCACGCACGCACGCACGCACGCACACACACACACACACACACACACACAGACAGACAGACAGAGAGAGAGAGAGGAGAGAGAGAGAGAGAGAGAGAGAGAGAGAGAGAGAGAGAGAGAGAGAGAGAGCTCTGACCCGTTTTCCCTGTTTATATTTATTAAAATGATTAGAACATATTAAAACCTTTCTGACTAGATGTCCTTTAATCCGTTTGGTATGTTTACTTCAAAATGTTCTATATGGCCAGACATCAATCATATGGCCTGTAACACACACACACACACACACACACACACACACACACACACACACACACACACACACGCGCGCATATATATATATATATATATATATATATATATATATATATATATATATATATATATAGAGAGAGAGAGAGAGAGAGAGAGAGAGAGAGAGAGAGAGAGAGATTATATTGGCTAGCGTTTAATAGCAAAGTCATCTTGCTCATTCGAGGAGAACAGCGAACATACTTCAAGCGGGAGGTCTGAATGTTTGATCTGTAACATCTGTAGGATTCCTCAAACTGGAGCTTCCGGATCATCTATTATTCTTAGGGCACTCTCAAACGCTGAAAGGCAAAGTTAATAAAAAAAAAATCTCCTTCCCAAAGCCAACCATACAGAAAATTGCCAGGACTATTGATCAGACAAAGAAAGTTCGTTTTCATAGCTTTGCTTCTATTACTTACCCGCTCACAAACATGAGAGAGTAGTCGTGTGTCGACGCGTCATTGAATTCAAATAGCTTAAACGAGTCACGTCATGTTTTTTTTTTCTCTTCTACGACTGACAAATCGGATGTGACCTTTTGTGGTATAGCAAGAGAATAGTAACACTGAGGTTGGTGCTTTACTTTTCCAAATATATAGCAATAATTTGCATCCAGCAGTATTCAACAGTCGGAAACTTGGGCAGAAACTGCAGGTGCAATGACAATTGGGAGACAATGACCCGCCATTCCTTGGGAAATAGACTCACTGTTCACATGCTTGTGGGCAAATTATCTGTTTTTCTGACCGACTTTTCACCCATTTTCTGTCTTTGAATTTCACATTGGACACAGCGGGCTTTGTCATTGTGAGGATACAGATTCACTGTACAGCCTGTGTAAGGACAAGCAAATAAACTTGCATACGTTAAGAAGAAATGATTCTGTTGATCTGTTCAAATGATACCACCCTGAGCAAATCTGCCAGCTTTGTGTCCCATAGGAAACGGTAGTTCTAGCGA
>JADBJO010018879.1:10000-34426 GCA_016801955.1 Conus betulinus
CAAGCGCAATAATCTAAAAAAAAAATGTGTTCATAACACAAAACTTGCTGTGCGTTTCAGAGAAAAAAAAAAAAGAGGAATTTAGACACATTCAGTTGAGTATCAAGGCAACTTCTCAAAATCCTTGTGCATTGGGCACGTTTGGTAAGGTAGGTCCCTGCACTTTGAATGCAATATTCAGCTCGTATGTCACTATATTGCTGGCATTCGAATAGCACATGGAATTCGTCATCATCGTCCGCCGGGTACAGGGGACAACCAGGTTTAACTATTGCCGAAAAGCGGAAAACATGGTTGTTTATGCTTGAAACTCCCATTCTAAAACGCACGAGGGCAGTTTTAAATTGCCTGTTCTAAATGAATTAAAAATACTTTCATGTTCAAAGATGCTTTAAGTGAGTAGTATGATTCAAAACCGATTGCTCTCTGATACATGAGCATACTAACGTTGGCAAAAAACATTTCTATGGGCGTTTCTTTGAATATCTGTATAAAATGTTTCTCAACGCCTACCTCTTTAAACATCCAGACATACCCCAAACCGTTTGAATACAGCAGTGTTTTAATATGTGTGACCCAGTTTTGCATCTTTTGTTTCTATTTTGTAAATCAAAAGCATACCATATGCTTTTCTGGAGTACCTTGTCAGTGGTTGCGTGCGTAGTCTGAACCAAAGCTGAATACATCTCGTTTTCTGAAGTAATATATACTGGAAAATACCCCAATGTTCCATGTACCGTATCATTAGGTGTAAATGGAGGGACGTTCAGCAATAGCTTACAAGCCTGCAAATGAACTTTTTCGATAGATTCTCGTGGTTTGAACCCCCATAGTTCCGACCTGCATAAAAGAGAAGGAATAACCTGAGCATCAAAAATCCTAAAGAACAGCTAAGGTGAAAAGCTGCTGAGTTTTCGTATCACTTTCAAATTTCTACGGTAGCTTTCTTACCTCCAATGCAATGATCGTGGCCAGTAGCAACATCGCTCTATTGAAAACGTAACACCCAGATATTTATAAGAATTGTGCAACATCTAACTGCTTATCACCAAAGAACCCACATTCATTTCTACTTAAATAGCCACCTTTCAGGACAGCAATGACTTTTTTTTTTTTTTTTTTCCATATTAACCTTTATTCATAATCTCTGAGCACTCAAATAGGACATTAAGTTGATTTTGCAGACCGGCTATAGCAGACGACATGAGAGCGATGTCATCAGCAAATATCAGTATGAAAATGTCTACATCGTTAGGGATGAATTGTATTCCATGCTTGCCACATGAAAACATGTCGCGTGCAAGCTCGTTAATAAATACAAAAAAATAAGGCAGGACTAAGACAACAACCCAGTTCTAGACCTTGCAAACATTCAAAATAATCAGTGTAAGAGTTATCACATCTGACACATGATTTAATGGTGCTGTACATACTTTTGAAAATGTTAAACAGATTTCCTTTAAAGCCTTTCGTGAGTAGTATGTTGAACAAAAGACCATGTTTTACCATATCGAACGCCTTTCTGAAATCGATCAATGCTACACAAAATTCATTCTTCTTGGCAGTGTTTTTTTATGCTAGCATACAAGTGAAAATGTGATCAGTAGTGGAACAAGATTTTCTAAACCCAGCTTGAGCATCAGAAATAAATTCATTGGTTTCAGCCCAGGAAATGAGCCGCTTACTCAAAATGTGAGTAAAAATTTTACACAAGTGGCTAATCAAGGAAACGCCGCGATAGTTGTTCGTTTCGTTCACATCACCTTTTTATACAATGGAATGATTATTGATTTAGTCCATTCTTCAAGGAATACACCATCTCTGAAAAGTTTATTGAAGTATTTAACTAGAAAGGGAACTATCAAATCTCCTGAGGTTTTTATGACTTCACTTATCAAAGAATCAGGACCAGCTGCTTTGCCACACTTAAGACTTTTGATGGCTTTCTTTACTTCCTCTACTGTAATTTCAGCGTCCAGATTAGGGTCAAATGCCATATCAGAGACATCCAGTTTTGGATGCTCCACACTTTGGACAAAACCAAGGTTTAACAAGTGTTCAAAATGGTTAAACCACTGATCCTGTGAAATTGTATTACTTATGTGGGAACGACTGCGACACTTATTGATTTCAGTCCAAAAGGCCTGATAATGATCTGCTACTTGCATTAAGCAGTTAATACGCTCAGTTTTAAAACAACGTTTCTTCGTGTAATTAAGTTGATTATATTCTCTCCTCATTTGTACATAGGCACATCTATCAGCTGGATCTCCAGATCTCTTAAAAATGGTCAAAGCCTTTCTAACTCCCATCTTGTTGTTTTGACTTTCCTCATCAAAGAAAGATTTCTTACAATCCTGCTTTTTGAAGAACGATTTTGGCGCATACCAGCGCTGGCATTCATCAAACAATTAGTAAATTCATACAGTGCTCTGTTAACACAAATATCAGTCATACTGGCATCATATTCTAGATTGCTGCAAAACAGGTCGATGGTACTGTTATATATGTATTCTGCTAATCTACCCCTTTTCCATACAGTTACATTTTCTGAGATAGGTAGAGGTGACAATGGTGTTTTGCCTGTAATTTTTAACAGGATTGGCATGTGCTCTGATTCTACCCTGCTACCTACAGAAAAGTTCACAACATTGTCTAACAAATCGTTAGAAATAAGGCACTAATCTATGACACTCCACCCATGGGAAAATACAAATGCAAAATCACGACTAAACCTACCTCTGTTTTACCCATTCAGAATGGGAAAAATCAAAACAAACACACACATTTAATAAATTTTCTCCAAAAGCATTTAACATAGTATCCTTAGACAATCGTGTTTTCTTGAAAAAACGGGGTCGAACTGGAAGGGTCAATCAGTAGATCAGTATGTGACCACCTTATCGGAGGTCTGCTGTCTTTTGCATTAAAGTTCCCACAACATATCAGCTGAGCCTGTGGATAGTGGTTGGTCAAGTCCAGGATACACAGTGTTCTATGGCGTGAATGTGGCAAGTGAAATTAGATGTTTGGTAATGCACTGAACCAGAAGGAGGGGCATACACAAATATTGACAGAATGTCATTGTCCCCACAAAGCATGCTTTTAGACATCTTAATGCACACCACGTGATCGGTATGAACTTTAATTGATGTAATGTGCTTATTAAGTGTTTTTATTGACTAGTAATAGAAGCCCTCCAGACTACGTCCCATAAATGAATGTTTAATGGCTTTTGTCATGAATTTCATGTAACTGTTGAAGACACCATCCAAGTCCAACATATCATCTAGGTACCAAACACACAATATCAAACTGTTTGTTCAAAAAGAAGGAAATCAGTATTTGCCAACTTACTGGCCAAACCATCTATGATCCAGGAGGGACAGGACAAAGTTCTTGGAGTGTCCACAAAATGTAACGGGCCAGTCGAATCCCTATTTGTTAGAATGTGAAACAGAAGAGCGGTATTTGTCTCTGAATTTGATCTTCTCAGTAAGCCGTGTTTATGTGCTTCTATCATTGAGTCTGCTTTGTTTGCTTTTGTTTTTGTTGTGTCTGCGTGTGAGTGGAGCTCTTTGCAGTGTTGGATTTGAAGTTTCGTTTTCATGGGTGATGCTGGTAGATATCAGACCCTGGCTGGGATCACCTGGAGTGGCCGTGGCACAGCGGTGCACGTCACAACCTGTGATCACACTGTTGCGCTGAGGCACGGACTGCAGCTGACATTGCAGGACTGGTCCACCGGGGAGGGGGGTCAGACTGGAGATGGAGTGACGATGGGAGATTGGATGGCGACGGTCGGGGGTAGCTTACTGGGGGATCTGAAGACTGGCGTTCTACGTCGTAAAACGTGACTGGTGGGCTGTGGAATGCTGCTGTCAGGCCTACATCGGGTGTGCTGGTGGCCTTTTTTTCCTGAACTGAGGTTCGGCAAATGTTTGCCTTCTTAGAGGACTCAGTCGAGTGGGAGGACAAACGGGAAATGATGGTAGGAGGTGGGCTGATTTGTTGGCAGGAAATGAACAGTGGGTCTGCTCACTGCCCCAGTTGTCGTCATGTCCTGAGCATCACCATGTACCACTGCTGACTGCCATGCCACACTCTCTTTACAATCGTTAGAATTACCTTGGCATCTGGCTCCGCAGACCTAGCAAGGTTCATTCCAACGTTGTCACCTGGTGTATAAGTACTTGCATTGTAATTTTCAATATATTTCGGGTCGCTGCAGGTCTGAGTAGGCAGTGATTGAGACCGAGTACTTCTGTTGGATAAGACTGGAGCTATCTGCCTGTTCCGTTGTCTGATTGTCGCCTTGTTTAGGGTGGGGAATTCCTCCAAGTCAGAAGCAGAGGGGGGCAAAGAGGAATCCCCCTTTGGCTGTCCAGTGTGATTTGTACTATTGATACTGTTCTGCCTAACTATTTGTTGAGAACTGCTCTGGGCATTTCTCCCTCGAAATCCATCCTTGTATTTCCTTGTTCCACTGAAACATAGTTGACCTCTGAAATAATAAGCCTGTCTCCCTTCCTCTCTGTGTGTGTTTCAGTGCAGTGTAGTGTCGTCTGGTGAGGTCTGCGGCCACACGGATTCCTTCTTCATCAGCCATTTCTTCCCTGTGCTCTTTTCTTGCAGCACTGACAGTTTGTCTGCCAATGATGAAGGGAGGCAATTAAACGGCTGGGGACGGGCGGAATCACTTCTCGGGGGTCCGTCTCAGTGTGCTCTCTCCACTTCACCACAGCTCCATGTCTTAGAGGGGTAGAAATGATTCAGCAGTTGAACGACTTTCCGGGTGCATACACGGTAATCTTCATTTGGGCCTTCAACAACATTGAAAAATTTGACATTGTTCCTTTTCAAAAATGATTCTAACCGATCCATATCACGTTCGAGAGTGTCAAAGGGCCGTTGACAAATGTTCTTGCTGGTCATACACTGTGTCACATGTACTTTGTAGATATTGACACTGGTCTGTCAGACCATCCACTTTCTGCTTCAGATGATCGTTTCTCTCTGAAGATTGTCGCACCACGTATGCAATGAACCGATATCAGCACAAACGGCAGCATAATGTTGTTGTATCTGCTGAAGTTGTGTCAGATCTTCATCGGTTGTGACATACTGTGATGGCATTATTTGAGCTGTGAAAGGAGGCAACTTTAGGAACGGGGGGAACGCGCGGAAATGGAAGGCCTGACATCGTACTGGTAAAATTGAGACAGGTTGGGCAATACCTGTTGATTTCTTGTCTTGTCGTCGACACAACCCGTCCACTGACTGGTCCTGGATTACTTTTGACGTCCATGTACATCAGAAGAAATTTCAAAAAAAAAAAACCTGCCAGTAAGCTGAAGCGCAACGCCCCCATTTATGAGGAGTTGTGTTGACTGAATCAGAGTAGGAGTAGTGCATTAACTGAAAAAAAAGAGAGGCGGAATGTTCGACCGAATATGGACACACGGCAATCTGCTGAAGTCACAGTGAAGAGGTACGAATCTCGGACCACTAAACCGTGCGCCGTGTAGGCCTAGTTGTTGTCTTCTGGCCATGAAGTAGACATAAGTCCACAAAAAGGATTCAGAACTTACTCTGAAAGTTTTAAAATTTGCAGGCATTGTAGTACTTGTTGTTAATGTCTTATTTTCCAGAGAGAGAGAGAGAGAGAGAGAGAGAGAGAGAGAGAGAGAGAGAGAGAGAGAGAGAGAGTCAACTTAATCGTTTACTGTTCTTTGAGTGTGGCAGTCGTGATTTGAACATGTCTATTACTCTCTGTTCTTGTTCTTGCTGCCGTCGCTGTGTTACTGCATTCCACATGTAGAGAAGCGGGTTGAGAGCTGAGCTGAGTGGTAACATAAACACCACCATGGCCCGATAAAAATAGCCCAGAGCAATTGTATCTTGTGAATCAATAGTCAGGACCAGACCAAACAGAAACCAGCAAATGGCATTAACGAAAGTTACGCTTGCTGTAAAGTGGATTGAATCATAAACTGATCTCTTTCCGAGATCGAGCACAGTACCATATCGTGGGGTGTTCTTGAAGATGATGACTTGAGCAGCAACAAGCATGAGGCATAAAACAAAGTTGAATGCAAAAAGAACTGTAAACCACCGAAACTTGGGGTCAGAATGATAGTCATGAAATAAAGCCAGTCGACACAGACCAGACTGGCCCTGCAGGCCCCAGTGTGAGAGTCCAGGAAGGAAGGGTACCAGTGACAGCAGGATCCCAACACACCAAGCCACTGCACATGCCACAGCCATTGGCATGGTGTTCAGTAGCAAGGAATCTCCAGGGAAACACGTGATGACGGTGTGGTGGATAGTGATGACTCCAATGATCAGAATTGACACTTCAAGAGACGAAAGGCAAAGAAATCCATTTATTTTTTGCATAGTACACTATCAGACCACGTCTGTTCATACTGTATGTATTCGTCGTGAAATATTTCATTCACAATTAAGTTAATGCCAACATGAACCCCCATGCAGATGTTAGCAAACTGCAGGTTGGAAATGGTCATTCTGAAAGAGGATTTTAAAAATCCATGCTGAACAGATACAGCTAGAAAGCAAATAACATTTCCTAAAATGGCGAACATACAAAGTAAGCAAAAGAAAATCTGAAACATATCGTTCGGTATGAGATTTTTTACACGAAGAAAATATGCTGTCAGGAGCTAAACAATTTATTTCGTTTAATTTCTGTTCAAGTGAGGTATCACAGCAAATTCTGAAGTTTGGCCAAAAGATGAATTTTATGTAATTAGATTCTGACAATATATCTAATGGAACATTGTCAACAGGATTGCTTCTTAAATCCAAGATCGTTAACTTTGGCGTGTTTTAAAACCCTTTAATTCCAATGGTTTTAATGTGAGATGAAGATAAATTGAAATAGATTAAACTGGGCAAATATATGAATAACAATTCACTGGGTGATGAAAGAAATGTTTTTGACACATCCAATCGTCTCAGCGCATAGCAAATAGTTTTTGATGACACACTCTTTGTTAGTTGGCTGAGAGGGGTGTTATGCAAAAGCAGAACCTTCAAATTGAATAGGCCAGTAACAAGATTCATGTCGAGGATGTTGAAACTATTGTGGCTTAGGTCAACATACTGTAAATTATTAAGCTTAATATCTGAAACGTTCACAAGCAAGCAATTGGACAAGCTCAAACGTATTAGGTATCTCGTATTACTAAAATCTGCTGGAGACATTCCTGAATTGTGGCATCCACGTAACGAATCTGAGGGAATGATTCAACAGGAAAAGGATGACCACACAATATAAAGTCACCTCGACACAGACAACCTTCTGGACACTTCCTGTCACATATTAGCTCGTCATCACGCTGTGGACACTGACCCCAGCCATCACACAAGTAATATGGGTGGACACATACATTGGAAGTTCGACATAGATAGTTACCAACACACAAAACAGCATCGCAACCTTGTTCATCTTCCCCATGAACACAGTCAGAAAACCCATTGCATCGAGTGTAGACAGGGAGACAGTACAGCCACTCCTCTGTGCAAGAATAATGACTGTCAGGACAAGACTCTTCAGATCCCCATCACCTGCTGAGTAAAGTAACCAGAACCATCAAGATTAACGTAAAACCGCTGCTTTTTCTCTACTCCCATCTCACTGTGTGAGTGACTCTTCTTATGGACACACGAATCCTCATCTGATGAGTCCAAACAGTCACGAACGGTATTGCATCGTCTTTCAGAAGGAATACACTGACCATTAGAACACAGAAATCCATCACACGTGGCACAGTTTATCTCATCAGAATCATCCACGCAGTCGGAATAGTCATTACAACGCTGGCTGCGTAACACACACTGACCATTCATGCACAGAAACCCATCACAGTGGGGATGGACACAGAATGACTCATCACTGTTGTCGGGACAGTCCTGTCTGAAGTCACAGACAAAAGTGTAATGCAGTGTTGTGCTGTTGTCTTCACAATGAAAACAGGGCATAATTGTCAGGACCAAACACATTGTTGACCAGGTAATAGCTGGCGTTCACCAATTTACAAAACTGTGAATAGACTGTAGTATCACAGGAAGTGCTAGGATCACACAATAAAAACATTTGAGTCAGATGGCTTTTTGGACAACGAAACAATAACTGCTGTGTGTTGTTTAGAACAGAGTGTGATGAATCCGTGCGAGTAGGTCGGACTTGTAAAGGAAACACAGTGAAGGATTTTGGTTTGATTTCACACAACACTGCGTCCATTGACACATCTTTTATTCCCCACCTTTGTCTGAATTCCATCGAGAAAAGAGGCTTTGTGTGCAAACTCCTGGTCGGATAGTGTGAATACAGAGAAATGAAATGTTTCATATTATAGATCAAAGTATTATCCGACCACTTACGAAATTTGCTGTACATAAAGGTCACATGGTCCCAACCAACTTTATAGCCAAGAAGCATTTCAAAGATATGATAGTGTCTGAACACGTTTATAGAATCAACCTGCTCCCGCCTTGTTTTTAGAGAGCTGTTCTTCCACCTAGCTTACGACAGCTAAAAGGACAGATGGGCAAAGGAAGTTTTTGTTTCTTGTGCAACTAGTTTGAAGCATTTGTTGCGTGAGGCCACCAGACCCTGACATCCAGGACTGCTGTACGGGCAGTGCTCTGTCTCGTCCCGTCCATCTTCACACTCAGGGTTCTGATTACATTCCAAATGGTCCTGAAACTTGCTGTAATAATGCACGGAGCAGTTGAAGAGATTATTGGGCACTTTTAGGGCTTGACTATCATCAGAAAGAATTGAATAATACATCACTACACCCCCTTTATAACAAGCATATCGGAATGTGAAAACATGATTCGTAAATGATTTCAGCTGACCTGACAAGTGCAGCACAAACACTTAGAGTCTTTTTGTTATGTTTGTTTGGTTTTACGTAAATCACTTCGATACACTTGCAACTTGATCGGCACCCAAAACTATTCAACGTGTATGACTGATGTAAACTGACTATGAATACGTGTTTAGAAGGCACGTTGAAGTCTTCAGTAAATCTCGCAGCAAAAGATGATCTGGGTGCTACTAAGTATCCAGAATTGTTAAATGTATACTTGGCAAAATTGTTTGCGCTCACCATTAGGTCGATGTGCACTTGAACTAGAGGATTGTTCTCACAGAAGCACTGGAATTGTCCAAGAAGGTCTGTATACAATTCTCCATGACTATGTTTATTACACGCAATTATATAAGAATATGCAACATAGACTTTCCACGGAGTTGATTCACACCAGTACGCTAACCTAACAATGTGCACTCTTGCAATCGTTTTGCTTTGTAATTCATGTCGCACATAACACCAAGTGGCAGAACTGTCACCCACTCCATATATGACTCCAGACCCTGTTGCCAATTTAGGCCTACCCCTGTAGTCTTCATGATCTGAGTAATTGAGTCGCAGGATTGTAAAATCAGTGATGTTTTGAGTCATGATGTATCCCACACATGGGCAGAAGGAACTGATTTTCAATGGGTCTGCAGTTGTTTCGATGTTGATGATGTCCATATTATTCTGATCTGTGATTTCGTGTACACACACACACACACACACACACACACACACACACACACACACACACACACACACACACACATCACTTTGCTTTTTAATTAGCGTATGAACGAACACCATGTATGTGTTTACATGATTACCAATCGGAAGCCATTTTATAACCTTTTGCGCAGCAGTATATCCTCACACACCAGTACGCCAACCTAACAATGTGCACTCTTGCAATCACATTGCCTTGTAACCCATGTCGCACTCTTGCAATCAGGGGTCTGTCCTCACTCCCTCGAAGTTTCAACTGAATTACACTTCTTTAAAATGACCCCTCCCACTCATTTGAGTGCTATCAGTAAACCTGAAAAGCAGTGCGCATGTTCTGCATGCAGAAGGCATGTTATTCTTCTTGGGCTATCACACCATAAACAAGTTATTCCATTTAGTCACTCTGTTTTGGTGACACACACACACACACACACACACACTCTCTCTCTCTCTCTCTCTCCTCTCTCTCTCTCTCTCTCTCTCTCTCTCTCTCTCTCTCTCTCTCTCTCTCTCTCTCTCTTCTTTGTTTTTTCTTTTGTTTGAATACGGGATTTAGAGTAGGGGGCGATGGAGACGGCTTTGGAGGAGTGAAGGATTTCTCTCCCAAGTTGATTGTATTTCCCTTTGTTTCTGTGACGGCTAAACGCTAATTGATTTTTTTTTCCCTTTGTCTGTGAGGGCGTGGTGTGAAAAAAAAGGGAAAACGCTAATTGATTTTTCATCTTTGTATCTGATGGCGTGATGTTAAAAAAAAAACAACGCCAATTGATTTTTCCTCTTTGTCTGTGAGGGCGTGGTGTGAAAAAAAAAAACAACAAAACAAACAAAAAACAAAAACCTTTAAGCTTCTCTATTTTACCTCCAATAAAAATTTGAAAGAAAAGGTAGTATTACGCTGATCGAAAGAGACGAAGAAATCACAGTTGTTTGCCTATTGCGTTAATCGGAATAGTACTTTTTTTCTTTTATGTTTGTTTCAGCTTCCGACTTTCAGTTACTTCACTTTGAAACTAACGTCAATAACATGTTCATGTTTGTATTCTCTCTGACCGTCCTTCCCTCCCTCCCTCTCTGTCTCTGTCACACTGTCTCTCTCTCTCTCTCTCTCTATCTCCCCCCCCCCCTCCCCTCTCTCTCTCTCTCTCTCTCAGTTTGTGGCTTTCACCTTGATCTTCTACCTGTTACAACTCATGTTGTGTTTTCCTCGTGAAAATTATGCATATGTGAATAAACAAGAGGGAAGTGCTATCATAGAAAAAATGGTTTGGAGTGATGGATGCGCCGATTTGTTCCTTGCGAATAAGTGGTGATGAAATTCATGCAAATATCACACTAACAGTTCGTGCTCACGTGTGTTTCGGCTGTAGAGAATGCTACAGGAGTGGTTCAGATAGTCAGGTAGATAGTGAGTAGAGAGACAGAAGGCAAATCTAACACTGAACCAAATACCAGATTCCAATTGAACATGCATTTATTTATTTTCTTTCTGCACTATAGAGAGTACCGTTAGCCAAGCCCAGTTTGATGTTGACGCACCTGACCTGAGTCTTAGCCTCATAAATATAAACCTAAGGTTAACCAGAAACATGGAGTCACATTTACCTTGTAACAAGCAGAACGTCGCCGAGGCCCACCTGCACTACTGGTCAGATGCCAGAGAGAGAGAGAGAGAGAGAGAGAGAGAGAGAGAGAGAGAGAGAGAGAGAGGGGAAGTTGATATGTTTAGTTTATAAAGCTTTTGCCCAAGTCTAAACTGAATAACCGTGGCGTGGCACGGCATTAGCACGTGTAACGTTGGCGGTGAGAGAACGCCAGGCACTGGATATTATCAAGGTCTGATTTATTAGCGACCAACTGCTTGGCGGGGGGCGTCGAAATGTGGGGAATAGGGGTCGGGGAGGGCCATTGATGGGTTTTACAATCTTCAGGCCTTCTTGACAGTGGGCATCACGCTTTACAACGAGGCAATCCCTTTATAGTAAGGCCATCGCTCTAGAACAAGGCATCACTGTACCCTAAGACTAACCATTGAAATCGCCGTGTAGCGGCTGTGTGTGTGTGTGTGTGTGTGTGTGTGTGTGTGTGTGTGTGTGTGTGTGTGTGTGTGTGTGTGTGTGTGTGTGTGTGCGTGCGTGCGTGTGTGTGTTGCTCGTATTTATATCACTCTGTGATAACTGCTACCACTTTCCTTACGAAAATACCTTCATTTTTGCAATAAATGTAGACGAGAGGGAAAGACTGGACTATTTCTAAAATAAGGTTGTGACTCCACATTTCGGGATATGGATGGCAGACAATAAAGGCATTCTGGATTGGGGAATGTTACATCTCATAAGTCACAAAAGGATTACTGAAGGTAATGGGAAGTAAATGAGGACAGTATAAACGTAGTTAATATGGCAATATTTGTCTCATGCACCGGAGTTCCGACTTCAAGTCGTGTATCAGTTCATATTACTTTGAACTGAAGCAAGAGTCCTTGCACTTGTAGGGAAAAAAAAATGTGACAGCACAGCACTTGAGTCATTGCTGAAGAACACCATGGCTGCAATGAGGAACAGTTTATAGGCAGCACGTCTGCAGAGTTGAGAGAGTGCTCGTGTGAAGAGCATACAATGATGAAGATCCATCGGTAGTCGAAGCTGGAATCGTCCTACCTGGAAGGGACGTAGGTGCTGGAAAGCTAACCAGGGTATGGCAGTATGAGCGTCACAACCAGGCGTTCTTATTCTGATGGAATTGTTTGGCCAGGGGTTGAAAGCTGGCCCACGAGGCGCGATGTCCTTGAATCAGGTAGAAGGAAACAGCACACAGCGTGGGTGGCGGGTAGGTGGTGAGAGCGGCGGAGGAGGGAGGGGAGGGGATAGGTAGAGGGAGGTTGCCCCTCGACGGAAAAATGTCTGACATCGTACTTGCTCGTGGACAGCACATGCGATGTACAGGTACTTCAAGTCGCCTCAGTCGAAGTCGGTGCGCGCGTATGCGCAGCTGGAGTAACATGATGTGGAGATGGTACGTTATGACAATGTAGACAGTCTGCATAGCTACGATATGTGCAATGTATTCTGTCGTTGGAGGAGAGTGTGTGTGTGTGTGTGTGGGGGGGGGGGGGGGGGGGTTATTTCTTGGTACTTCTTGGAAGGGAAATGAGATGATAGTCAAAAGACACCACTGCTTGCCATCCTTGTACACCATTTGCTGTTAACAGTAACAGAGCGCCATCAAGAGTAAAACAACATTAAAGGTGTAACAAAATGACACAGGTATAACTGGGCAATGTGTGAACTGATAATGATGACCAACCGAGGCTACAGGGCTTGGCTGAGTAACAACTATTAAAAAATCGATGAAAATACAATGTAACTGGTATGATGAGTTACACAGCAAGACTTCACAGGCACAATCATTGACGACATATTGTAGAGAGGAAATACTGAGACATGATACTGTAGCACAACAATGAAATATGTTGTAACAAGAAGCAAAGCGTAAAAATCATTGCAGACATGAGCCATGAACGTTACCCTTGGGCAATGTGATGAAAATGGTTTGTGGTGACAGAAACAAACTCATGCATGATGCAGACCAATGAAAAATGGATGACACATAAACATGCAGACACGTCGTTACGTCAACAGAACATAAGGATCCTCAACACGACACAACAGGATGAATGTGCATATGCACGAAGATGATCGATCGCTTGTGCTGTGTACACAGAATGAGACATGATGTGTAAATGTGACTGGTAAACTACACTGCAGAGCTATGGACACTGAAATTAGCTCTAACGATATTTGAATGGATGTATTGTGCAGAACCTTGTTGTATGAATGCGCTCCCTCATTAAACAGATAATTCGAGAAAAAAAATGATGGTTGGATAAAGTTGTGAGCTGGTCTGTGCGAATGTATGAACCCGCATCATACCGAGATCAAACAGTACGTGACCGTAAAGACGAACGCGCAATCGTTCTGAAGCAAAAATAAGCCACAGAGGTGACCATGCTATTTACATGGTATAGCAGGAAGGAGAAGGAGGGAGGGGGGGGGGGGGGGGGGTCCAAACTCTCTGGTGATCAGTCGAGGCACAGTCCCATTTCTCAAATCAGCCAAACATCTGGCTGCAGTATTTGATCAACTAGAAATACAATAAACACCAAAACAACAGCAAACTGTGCCAAACTGCTAACCTCAGGATCCTGGATGGAGAACTGACTGCATCGGACATTTTTTTTTCCACAGGAGCTGCAAGAATCTCTCCTTCTCTCCTCTCTACAGTGGTCTTGTATGAAGCTTTGCTTGATGGATTCCCAGATTTTCACAAATCGGTTATAGAGGATTGTGCATATTTCTGTTCGCCTCATTTCCAAACCAAACAATAACAAAACATATTGCTTCCCGGCTTTCCTAACTGGCTTTCTGCTTCTAACTGAGTCCAACAGGTCCGTGTTTCTACCTTGTCGTGCATGGCACAGCGTTATCTTGCTGTGAAGAACTAGTTTATCTTCCTGTGTCAGTACGTTTTTCCATTGTTTAGATGATATACCACTCTTTCCAAAACATATCTTGAAACTAATGCTACCTGCTTTGGTAAGTCACACAGCAAAGTATACAGAAGAAGCAAGATAACTTACTTATGAATAAAGTTCCAAACTTTTTCTCCGTATACTTTGTGGTCACAGATGTGTGTGTGTGTGTGTGTGTGTGTGTGTGTGTGTGTGTGTGTGTGTGTGTGTGTGCGCGCGTGTGTGTGTGTGTGTGTGTGTGTGTGTGTGTGTGTGTGTGTGGTGTGTGTGTGTGTGTGTGTGTGTGTGTGTGTTATTACTATTACAATCATTATTATATAGATTTCGATTATCAATGAAAGGAAAAAAAAATGCGACCAAGTTAATTCAAATTCCAGCCCAAAATGGTCCCGAGGATGGAGTCACAGCACGTGAACTGAATGATGCAATAGCTGAATGTCAAAGCAACAGCTGAATGCATCATGTTCAGGCAATGTTTGTAATCCAAAATCAAAGGTCAAGCAGCTCTTGAAAAAAACAACAACAGCAATAACAACAACAAACAACAACAACAAGAACCACCACAACAACAACAGCAACAACAAGACACACACACACACATACTCACACACACACACACACACACACACACACACACACACACACACACACACACACGAAAAGAAACAAATTCAAAAAACACAATTCACATCCAGATCCAGAGATAAGATCTTCAGTCTTTTCTAAGGAACAATAAAGATCAAGGCCAGAAGACTGGACACAAAGCTACCAAATCTGTACCAGACCAGGAAACGATCATTAACTAAGCGTCCATCACGTTCTTACTACACAGTGTATATATGTAGGCTCATGGGACGTATCATTGCAGAATCACTGGAAGAAAAGGCGTATTAAGGATTCAAAAGAAAGCAAGAAAAATGACCCTAGCAGCGCACCGAGAACATGTGTATGTCACGTGCAGTGCTCACATTGGCCTAATATCGACATGAGGTAAGCAAAACTGCTGTATGTCAAAAGAAGGCAGGGTACATATCCGTACATTCATATCAGGAATGTCGTTTGCTTCGTTAGCACTTTATATAACATTAGGCAGGTTATCAACATTAAGCAAGTACCGTTATTTTCTGTGCTATACAATTCGTCAATGACGTTGCAGTCTGTTTTATTTTTATGCAATTCGTCATCAGCCTGGGAGCCACTGAACGACCATGTTGAGAACAGTCCTTTCAAATTAAAAGTCTCTCCCACCAAGCTCACCAAATCACATGCAGTGACCATTGAGAAGTATTTCAACCCCTGATCTTTCTGACTTTGTTATCCTAACACTTGTGCAAAGAGGGCTGTGAGACAGAGTAAAATGTAGCAATGCAGCCGTTTCAACGTTAAATGTAACGAACGGAGCATGTTACTTACAATTCGATTTTGTGTGAGTTATTGGCGTGCAAACAGTGTAATAATACAGATCTTTACTGAACAAGCTTGTGATATCTGTAAAATGTCAAATGGATGTTTTGAATTCTGTGTATATCTAAAACGGTTGAATAAACTTTAGATGATGGTGTGTGTATCCAGATATGAATTGATAATCTTACCTCTGTTTAAGAAAGGTGATGTCACCAATCCCAACAAGTATAGAGGAATCTCCTTTAGTAATTTCCTTAGATGTATATGACCATAACAAACAAAACATTACAAGGATTGGTAGATAGGAACAATATTACAGGTGAGAATGAAAGTTAGTCCTAGAAACGGCTGTTCACCTATTGACCTCAAAATGTCGCGTTCACTTTGTTAGCAATAGCACAAAACCACTTTTCATACAATCGAAAGGTCTATATTGCTTTCATAGACTTTGAAAAAGCATTTCACTCAATCATAGAAACTGGACTGTAAATTGAAAGAAAGGGTAAACTTTACACAAGTATAAACATGCATAATTATGTGAAGTTGCTAGAGCTGATGTTCTGTCGTGGTAAATTAACAGACTATACAAACTATACAACGTGCACAACTGGAGTTCCATTGATCGTAGTTTACTGAAACTATGTGACATGTGAGATGCGCATGCCCAGATCCGCCATATCGTGTATGCTTCCAGCCGCCATGCTGACTCATTTTCCACGATTCCACTCAAAACGTTTTAGACAATCGTAATCATCTGAGGGAACAGGTTGGTCAGTCAAGCTCAAACATAGTATTTTTTTGTAATCATTTATCATTGGTATATACATTGCCATTAGTTTTGTTTTAGGTTTATAGTGCCGAAACGCATACTTAAGAATAAGAGAAAGGCAGGTGCTGGCTTTGAGTGAGGATAACAGAGAAAGATGCATTGCTCCGTGATGACGATCTGGAAATGAACGCAAATGAGAAAGAATCATTCTCTCGACACGAGAGTTCATCAGGCCACAAAAGGTCTTGACACAAGACTGTACCCATACCCATATCTGAATGGGAGGAAATGAAGTCTCAAAATTTAGTATTTTGGAATCCCTTAGCAAGACACTTGCACATGGAAGGGAGACAACTCAGACTGATTCCAGTGAAGATACTGAAAATCAGGGTGACACATCCTACGATGACACATCATACTAAAGAGTGGACTCCTCCAAAAAACAAAGCGAGAAAAGCCAACATCCTGACGTGGATGATAACTATGATGAAGACTTGCAAAGTCTCATTCAGGCTAAGAAAGCAAAAAAACCGATGATGATTCTGACACACTCTTTTCAACTGAACAGGAGTATGGATTAGATAGTGATACTGGGCCAGAAATCAATAGCAAGTTGGCAGGCATTGTTGAAAAAAATGAAAGGAGGAACATTACCTGATAAAAAAAAACTGAAGGAAAAAAAAGGAAAGTCATAAAAGACCAGAAAATTACAATGTACATGTTCCAGAGAGGCTATGGTGGAGCGTACTTTGCAAGATGAAGGATTTGAGAATCCAAACTGAACAAAAAATGCTGGTCAGAGCTGCTTATGCCCTCACAAAGGTAGCAAACAGTTTGACTGACAAATCATCTGGTGACAACAACAACAACAACAACAACAACAACAACAACAACAACAAAAATGTAGCATGAGCTGTCCTTGGCCAGAAAAGCAATAATTTGAATGCACAAGGCCTGAATGGAAAAAAAAAATAGAAAAACTAACTTCAAATGACATTGGAATTACAGATCAGTTGTTTGGCAATGATCTGAAGGCATCACTTGCAGCCGTTGATTCTGCTACCAAAATTGGTAAAGATTTGAATCGCACAGAAAGAAAAATTCTACTACTCCCACGTGCGCTCAAAAACTGGGAGTGGAAGGAGAGAGGACTTGAAAGGGGTCTCAGAGCGAGAGGTATGAGAGGCCAATCCCACAGCAGACCGACCGACACGGGGGGCGGGGGGGGGGGGGGGGGGGGGGGGATCCACGTCATCCAAAACACTCCCAAGCTTGAACATCAGGCAGCCAGAAAAGATTAAAAAAAAATTTGGGACTGTGAAAGACCTTTTCAGGCAGGCAGATTAAAAGAATATATTTCCCAATGAAAAGAGCTGACTAGTGATTCTTTCATTTTATCCTTGATACAAGGATCTTATCAAATACAAGGTAGCCTATGGAATGAGGCAGACAAACAAATTGAAAAATTGTTTTCTCCATGGGAGTCACAGAAAAAAAATGTTGTCATGAATCAGGTGAAATTGTGTCACCAATTTTTTCTTGTACCAAAAAGCAGATGGTACATTCAGGTTGATTTTGAATTTGAAAAAAAATTAAAGAATGTGTCTCCTATGAACAGTTCAACTACTAGTATGATGCATAGAGATTGCTACATGGCATCAGTTGATCTTGGACATACATATTACTGGGTACCAGTTGCATCAGCCTTCAAAAAATACCTCAAATTTGAATGCAGGGGACCCACTGTTTTCCTACACCTGCCTACCAAATGGACTTTCATGTTGTCCAAGATTTTTCACAAAACTTTCAAAACTGTTTTTGCCCATCTTAGATCTCAAGACTTTCTATCTACATCATTTGTTGATGATAGCTATTTACAGGGAGCTAGTAAAGAAGTTGCCAAGAAACCATTGAACAGACATTAAATGTGTTTACATCTCTAGGATTTACTGTTCATTTTGATAAGTCTGTTCTGGTATGTACACACAAATAAGATTTTTTGAGAGTTTTATCTGGATTCGAAAGACATGAAGGTCGCTTTGCCTAAAGAAAGAATAGAAAAGATAAAATCAGCCTGTCAGGGTTTAAGTAGAAAAGTCAGATTCACAATTACAGAACTAGCCCAAGTGATAGGTCAGCTGGTAGCAGCGTTTCCTGCAGTACAGTGGGGGCGATTGTATTACAGATGTTTGGAGTATGAAAAAAAGTGTGGTACTAATGCAAAACAATGGATGTTTTGAGGCTCTCATGTCACTTTCAGAGGGGGAGGCCAAAAGGAATTGGGTTGGTGGATTGACAATGTGCAAGCAGCAACTTTTGAACTGAATAGGAAAGAGTCCATAGTGGAGTTGACAACAGATGCTTCAGCTTCAGGTGGTTGGGGAGCAGTGTGTGTGGTTCACACAGAACAGGTGGAAGATGGACTGAGGCAGAAAAGCAGTTTAACATAAATGTGTTAGAACTGCGTGTTGTAAAATATACTAGAGTTTTAAAGACAGTCTGTGACCAACATGTAAAAGTATTATCTGACAATGCATATGCAGTCAGTTATTTGAAGAACATGGGGGGATCCCGGCCTCAAGAATGTAATACAGTGACCAACAGAATCTGGATCTGGTGTGAGGATAGAGGTATTTGGCTGACGGTGGCACACATTTCTGGAAAGTTGAATGTAGAGGCAGATGCTTTGTCACGTAAATTTAATGACAACACAGAATGACAGTTGAACCATGTCATATTCAATCAGATATCAAGGATTTGGAGGGGGGGGGGGAGGTTCCCGTTGGTTTCGAATGTTAATTTTTGGTCACTGGTTGCGCTGTGTTCTGGAAGGATTTAACTTACAAAAATTGATGTATCCATTTCTTGGTGTGATTTCTTCATTCTTTTCTCTCAATTTCAATTCACGGCCAAATCGTTTAAAAACAATTGATTATATTACCCCAAAATATATTCTGTATGCAAAGCAAACACCAAATGTATTGCTAAAAGTAACATAATAATTCAGAAAAAAAACACTCCTTTAAACAACTCTAACTTGTTTTGTTCTTGATTCCTCAGTTGTACACACAGTGATAATCTCATAGCTCAAATCCGTTTTATTTAGTTTCTTCAGTCCGCTATCTGGATGATTCTGGTCAGCTAATATAGGACAGAACTTCAATGTTCATTTAGTGTTTGTGTTCATAGTTAGATGGAAGGATCTCCTTCTTCTTCATCCTCTTTTAATTCCTAAGAGTGCCTGGTTGACATTACTGCACACCTCCTCATCGGCTCCACACAAACACGTCTCAGAGCAATTGAGGCCCTGCGACTGACAGGAACGGTGTGATGTGTGCACTGGTCTTCTTGCACTCACATTTGATGAGGTGAGTAACTGTGGCTGGAGCTGGATGATCCCTTTTTGGCACTGGTACTAGCCCATCCCCCTCTTCTTTCCACCCCTTGGTTGTCGCTGGTGGTAGCTAAGGGTGAGGAATGCCATCCTGATGCCACATCATGGCCTGGTAATGTGCCCGGGCACTGGCTTCATGTAAGGCTCCTCGTCTCAGAAATAGCATTTGAGCCTCTTGTTGTTCTTGGTGAAAAGCTTCCATCTGAGATCACCAACATCCACCACAGTGCTACCAGGCTCATAGAGCTGGCAAACAAATGTCTCAATGGCTCGTTCAGTGTCAACTTCCAGCTTCTTGGATGTCCCTAAGGAACAAATGCAGACACCACCTCCATGGAGCATCTGCTAAGTGCTTGCAAACAGGTTAGCTTGCTCTTGCCTGAATCGACTTGTTACAACTCCAGAGAAGGCATGGAACCCTGGTAAGGCTTCAGCCTTTGCATCACCAAGTGAATTCCTATTGGTTCCAGTGAGATTACTCGCTTCTTGTTCTCCACACCAGTGACAAAGTATGTGTTCCTGCAGAGCTGGTGGTAATGGTGGATTACAAGGACAAAAAACGTCAGTGTCATGTGACTGAATGCAGCGTTCTGTTGCTCCTCTTCGAACAGCATCCAGACCCTTCAGATCTTCTTGCCACGAAGTCACTATGAAGACTTTGGGCTTACCCTCAAAGTGGTGGAGAGCTTTCTTCACAAGATAAACTGTCAGTTCATCTTTGGTTGCGGTACTGAAAAGGAACTGCTTTGCTGACAACGTGCCAATTTGTGTATTGTCTGTGACTTGATTAGCAGTTGCTGGCTTACCACCCTGGCGTCTCTCCCTTGTGGCCTCTTTCAATGAAGAGGGAAGATCATAATGGTCAAAGACTAAATACTCTGCACTTGCTGTCCAGTGTAACCATGAAAGTGGTCAGCCCATTGAGCACATGTCTTGACCCAACGTGGCTTACCCATTGCCTGGACAATTGCCATTCCATCAATTACAGTTGCCTTCCTTGGTGTCAAGGGAGCAATGTCATTGGTGACATCCTCTGGCTGCAGATTAACACAATTTTTTTTTTTTCTGTCCGAACCTCTGCACCACCTCAGAGGCAGTGTACCCACGCCGCTCATTCCGACACCCTGTCCACAGCCACAGCCCGGTCGGCCCCGCCGCCGTAGCCCCGGCACTGGCAATCCACAGGGGGTAGTCAATGTCAAGTCATCAAGAGGCAACCCACCGGAGGAGACACTGCACTGCTGCCGAGTCACTTCGGTGGTGTTCAGTGGCGCCTGTTCTGATCTAACATACGCAGGACACCACCTACTAAGCCCCCTACTGACGACAATAATTGCTTAGTCGCGGAGCCGGCGTGAGTGAGCTCTCCCTTCCGAGGCCGCCACCACGTCCCGTCCAATGACAGCCCCCATAGACTCGCCGATACCGGTGAACCCGACGGAACCAAACAAAGGCCACAGACGTGGAGAGGACATCGAAACTGAGGTCACCATGTGAGCAGGGCATGAAGAGCCACAGAACTTGAGACATTTTTTTTTTAATGCTGATCGATGAGAATGAGGATGATTAAGATGATGCTACAGATTTCCATTTCAGTCTGAGACTACTTGACAGGGCTATACTCTACGCTTCCTTTCATAATATATCCCGGCGTCAACCAGGCCCGAGAGATACAAGCACCTGCAGTGTGGTCAGGAAATATGAACAACACTCTCAGAAAACGCATCCATCCTCAAATACAGCCATCAGCTTGCCTTTATCTGTGCGTGGTAGGAGTTCACCTCTCACTGTGAACAAAGCTCGTGGGAGGGACATGAACTCATGCTGGCCAATGCTCTTCTTGAGGTTCATCTCGGGGCGTGAGCGCGTGCAACAACAACATGCGGGCAAATAGTGATCTGTCGTCCTTGAGCTCCACTACTTAATCAGCCGCTTTGCATTTCACTGACTTCCTTGTACTTTTCCATGTCTTCAGTTGAACCTTCTTCACTCTGGCCAAGATACTGACCTCATTCGTGTTGACGTCTGCTGCCCAATGTCTTCTTGGCTGCACACATCTTTCTGTACCTCAGCTGGCATCACAACCTTTGTGATGATGTTGGGCAGGTCTTCACCTACGTACTTCATAGATTCAGGGACAATATGAGTCAAGTAATGTTTCTCTTCCTGTCTTGTCCAGACAGCTAGTGACAGGTTATGATGTTCCTTACATGTAGTTGTTGGTGAGCCAGCCATCACATGTGCTTCTTCAGCAGGCCTGCTAAGGTCTGGGGCTGTAAGGAAGAATATCTCCCGAGCTCTGGCATTCTGTGTAATGCCCACGAATCCTCCAGCGACTTTCATGATACGGTTATGTACTCAAGAGCATGATCCACCCTAGTGGCACAAAATGGGATCTGATTTTTTGTTGACTACAAAGTTTCCATTCATGAACTCTTGATATATGTCTGGATCTGTGATCTGGAGGGCTGTCATCTCTGCAAGGTAAAGTGGAACCAGCCTGGCATACTTCTGCTTGTCATAAGCAAATAAGTACTTGCACAGAGCATCAAGGGACAACAGGTGCAGCTCCAAACGACCATCACGGGTGACACGGGATGAATGTATATATGAGTAATACCATCCTCATTTAGGTCCACGCAAACTTGAAGAGTGAACCTTGTGATCCCTTCTTCTTATCAAACTTGGCCATCATTTTCAGCACCCTTCGGAATCAAGGATAGCATATTTTGCTGCTCCTTCAACATCTCTTGTGGCAGGTGTTGAACACAACTTTGGTCAAGCTGTTATGCTGCCTTTACACGTGCCCCCTTCAGGTAAGGATGATCTAGGAGAAACTCTTTTACATAGAGATCATAGAGGGCCTGTACTGTAGTCATGTGTATTTCTTATTTCTAAGGCTTTAACTGTCATGCACACGTTAGCTGATGTGGATCATCATTGCATCTTCCTGAAGAGGAGAAAGTGAGATATCAGTTTTATACGCGGGCTTGGATGGGCCGTGGCTGCGAAGGTCAACAAGAAGTTAGTTGTATGATCATAAACAGGACAAACAGTCATTCTGTAACGAAGACACTTTTAGTTCAGATTGAATATTTATCAGAAACGATTTAGAAAAACACAGTGTAACATTCTGACACTCTGGAACAAAACGTGATCAATACAGTACGTTGGGTCAAAAATGACCTTGTATCAAGGTTATTGAAGGTCCGCAGAAAAATGGCGACAACATTTTTCCGCTTCCTGGCAATGCAAAGAACACATTATAGTTGCGAAAAATTAACATGCAAAAACCAATGGCAATCCCAATCTGTTACGTTGCCCACCCCCCTCCTTCACCCCCCCCCTCCTTCACCCCCCCCCCCCCCCCCCCCCCCCCCCTCCACCCTGCTATGAAGAAAATGCAGACGGAACAAGTGGACGGGACTCTCATCATACTGCATTGGCCGACTGCATGCTGGTTTCCACAGATGCTGCGCCTTCTAGTAGACAAACATTATGTGCTTTGTTGTTGTTAGAATCTGCTCACAGATTTAGACTGCACATTTGATCAAAATGCAGTGGATCAAATTAAAACAAAAAGAAATCGCACCAGTCAGATAATGGAGAATATAAAGCAAACAAGACCAGGACACACACAGGATGTGTCAGATTTTTTTTTCCATTTCCAGAAAAGCAGTTCTGTGTAATTGAATGTTTAAAGGAATATTTACAAAGAACAACATAAATTAGCGAAAACTGTGACAAAATCATCTTGTGCCATGCAAAGCCGCATGGACCTGCATCCAAAGATACGGTAGCCAGGGAGAGTCAATGTCAAGTCATCAAGAGGTAACCCACAAGAAGAAACACTGCACTGATGTCGAGTCACTTCAGTGGTGTTCAGTGGTGCCTGTTTGGATCTAACATATGCAGGACACCACCTACCTAAGCCCCCTACTGACGACAATAATTGCTTAGTCGCGGAGCAGGCGTGAGTGAGCTCTCCCTCCGGAGGGCACCACCACATCCATCCAACGACGGCCCCCATGGACTCGCCGATACTGGTGACCCCGACGGAACCAAACCAAAGCCACAGAGGACATCGAAATGAGGTCACCATGAGAGCAGGGCATGAAGGGCCACAGAATTTGAGACATTTTTTTATGTGATCAATGAGAACGAGGATGATGAAGATGATGCTATGGGTTTCCATTTTGGTCTGAGACTACATGACATGGTTGTACTCTATACTTCCTTTCATAATATATCCCAGTGTCAACCAGGCCCGAGAGATACAGGCACTGCAGTGTTGGTCAGGGAATTTGAGCAACAATCTCAGGAACGCATCTATTTAGTGGATGAAACTCGACTGTGTGGTCCCAGTCTTCCCAACTGAGTCCACAGCAACTAAACTCTGGGTAGGAGCTGGTCGGGGCAGAAAAACCCAAATGACTCTGATGGGATTCGAACCCACAACCTCCAGCCGGAAGTCCGCTTGCTCTGGCATGAGGTGTTGACAATACAATACCAGAGTTCGTTGTCAATGTGTTATTCAATTATGTCACCTGTATCACTTGTTTAAAGCAATTTCTAATGATAGTATCATTCATCTACAGATGCTTTATTTTCTGCGTGATCGTTCTTTTGCATTGTTACGTATACAGTCTTCCAAAATGTTGTTGAGAGTTTATAGATTCTATCTATTTTTTGGACATCAATTTGGTATATGCTGCTT
>JADBJO010018880.1:0-25000 GCA_016801955.1 Conus betulinus
GACAGTTCTCCAGCCTAGAGGGAAAAGCCTAATACTTTCAACCAAAGAAAAAAAAAAAAAATTAAAAAAAAAAAAAAAGAAAAACTGTACTTCAGGGAAAGGCTCAGGACCTTCCTGTATAATAAATCCGTCGATGACTGGGTCAGAATCTGCGGGCTTCACTAGCGCCCGCTGCTTCTCCCATCATGGGCGTGTGAGACAAACGTCGACGGCATCAACTCTGACCCCAACATGGTCAGCGGGGCCACAGGGGGAGGCGGAGGACCCTCGGCCCACCGGCAGAGCCTCAACTGCCATGACCCGGCCGGCCGCTCTGTTTCCATCTCCTCCTCCTCCTCCCCCTCCTCCTTCACCTCCTCCTTCATCTCCTCCTCCTTGGACTCCAACACGATCTTCAGCTCTGGGGACGCGTCGCTGTCTGGGGTGGCTGGAGACGTGCTGGGCTGGAAGGGGAGGGTGGGGGCGGCGCTGGGATGGTGGCTCGCCGTGTCCGTCTTGGAAGGGGTGGTTGGGGTAGTGGAGGTGGGGGTGGTGTGGTTGAGGATGGACATGGAGGAGGACGAGGAAACGGCTGGCAGAGCTGGGGCGGGGACCACAGAGTCTGTGGGTGTGGAGGTCTTCCTCGCCACTCCCTGCACACAACATGTCAGACCCGTTTACCCTAAGACTGCCGTTGGTGTACTTTTCAACTAAAATGAATGTGTTTTTTCTGCATAGATATGTGTATGCATCTTCCAAATTTTTTGTAAAAAAAAAAAATTGGCTTGAGGTGTGGAGAAGGCAATTTCATTTCTATCTTCAGACATCACACAGCAGAGGGTAGACACAGCTGAGGGATACCTGATCTTACAGTACCCACCATTATAAAAAAGGTCTTTTCTAATACAAATCACTATCAAAACTGGTTCATAAGCATACTCAGGCACAAGTTCAGGGCTTTTCTCATCAGTTTTCTTTTCTCTCTCTCTCTCTCTTTTTTTTTTTTTTTTCATATTTCAGCACCTGTAGTCCCTACTATTGTCCAACATCATCCAGACCCAAGTTTGTGTGTATGAGTTAGTGAGAGTTTTCGCTTTTTAGTCTAATGCACAAACACATGGTTGAATACCACAAGTGCATTTACCACTCAGAACATAGTCTTGAGATTTTTTTTTTAACCACATTTTAAAGTTTGTTGGTTTTCACTGTGATTTTGTCAAACCTGTGTACCAAAATATGGTGAAATCGTATGGGTAAACAGGTCTGCATATCACAGAACGTGATAATGACAATTATTGATTTATATAGGTGGTGCTTTCTCATTAAATAACTGAGGAGCTTGTTGCAGTGACAAGACAGGGAAAATGGAGAAAGCCAACACATACAAATCATGATTGAAACACAAACCATAACCCAAACGAATGGACAAACACGTTACAAGACAGACACAGTGCGTTTCAACTTATGGTCTTCTTCCGGCTGGACTGATAGCATTCAAAGTTTTCTGATGGACAGACCAATTTCTTCCTCTTCATTTCAATCTTTAACTGAAAAGCTGTGGCTGACAGTTTTCTCCTCTCAACTTTTGCTCTCTGTCATTTTGTTACAGATGGCAACAGCTGTTTTTCATCTCGGTTGGCTTCTGTCTTGTCTTGAGAAGCAGTTTTGGTTTGTGTTATAAATCTTATCCATATATTCCAATAAATTAAACTGCTGAAAACACCAATCGCTGATTGAAATAACTTTTTCTGCATGTCTAATATTCTGTCCTGAAATTGTGGTCGTTTAATTAAAAAATATCATCAAGTAATTAACCCTACACAAATCCTGTTTTAAGAAATGAATACATGGATGCAAGCGTGGAAAGAGTTCTCCATCTCTAAACTGAACAATAGCCACCTTGGCATCTCTGAACTGCTTACTCTCTTACTCTTTCCCTAGCAATTTCCTTATAATTCCATCAAAATGATGAAGTTGCTAAATTACCTGTTCTTAAATAAATACAAGCTGATGAACTTCTTTCCAAATAATAATGATGATAATAACGACAACGATACTATTGAAAGGAGCAGTCATACCTCAGATTCAGAGCACTTGGTCACCACCATACTAGAGGGCTTCAGTCACGGCCGGTGAAGCTCCCCCATACAGCACTTCCGGCTTCAGCAAGGACGTGGACTCTGTGCCAGCACCAGCACCCAGCACAGTGGCTGTGGCCACCACTTTACTGGACAGCGTACCGGCGCCGAGGACAGCACAACCGGAATAGCCATCTGCAAGGGGGCAGAACTCACCACACCCGCCAAGGGTGGTGTTGGTGGTCGCCGACGAGAGTGTTGTGCTCTTGTTGGCGATGCGGGTGCGCTGCTTCTGCTTGGGCACGATGGTGGGCACATTAAGGCGGGCCCCTTGGTTCGAACCTGGCACGGCTGTGTGTGGGGCTGAATCTTGGCTGTGATGGCGGGACTTCGTGTCGTCGAAGGCAGGATGGTTTTTGCCCAGCGTGGCTGTTTTGGTGGTGGTGGTGTTGAAACATTGAACACATCAAATCAAATATATTAGCGGTTTTTGGCGGTGGTGTTGTGAAACATTTGAACATATCAAATCAAATATATTGGTGGTGGTGTTGAAACATCTGAATGCATCAAATCAAATAAAGACATCAAGCTTTGCTTACTGCATGTGGCTTATGCAATGCCTTCATTTTCCAGATCTTTCCTTTCCATGTATTCAATAAACACATGCATTGTGACAACAATTTTCTGATTCATTAATGCTTCTGAATTTTTTCTGCCTATCAACTGCAGCGACTTTTGGGGATGGGAGTAGGGAGGGCAGGGACAGAGCAGAGGGGCAGCCTGACAAAAATACTGACTCCGAGGCCGGTATTCATACACCATGGTAGACTTTCACCACTTTTAAAACGCATACAATTTAAAAAAAAAAAAGAAAAACATACTACTTTTGTCTGATCCAAGTCAGAATGCATCTTTTCTTGACAAAACTCATTTCTCTTATTCTCATCCGTACCTCTCTTAATTTAAGCGGGAAAAAAAAAATACAAACCAAAACAAAGCCCCACAAAACCGTAAAAACTGACAGATGTGCCTTAAGAAAAGAGAAAAAAAAATGGTGGAATTCTAAAAGTAGAACATTGCACACCTTTTTCCACTCAAATACACAAATGTGTTTTACTTCACCATCACAGTGAAGTCAAAAAATTCAAATCTCCCACAAAAACTTGCACATGCTCTTGCACAGACTGCGCTTATTCATTCCTTTCAGCCTAATTCCTTTCCATCTTGCAAGAGCATGCAGGCACACACACACACACATGCACACGCACGCATGCACATGTATGCATGCACGCACGCACCCACACACACACATATGCACACACACACACACCACACACACATGCACACACACACACACACACACACACACACACACACACACACACACCACACACACACATGCACACACACACACATATGCACACACACACATACAGACATACACACACACACACCACACTCAAACACACACACACACACCACACACACACACCGTCCCCTGCCCCGCCAGCTCCCTTCTCCCTCCCCCTTCCTCCTCTTCCCTCCTCTTACCAGGCAACTGCCCAGACTTGCCAGAGACACCCAAGGCGACCGTTTTCAGCTGCTGTTGCTGTTGCTGCTGCGTCTGCTGCTGCAGGCTGGGCTCCAACTGCAACCTTGCCTCCCTTCAGCGCCGTGGTGAAGCCGGCATGCCCGCCATCAGACTCCCCGCGATCTGCTGGGCCGGCTGCAAGGGTCGCAGGTAGAGGGACTGGCCAGCCAGAAAGGCCTGAGACTGGCCTTGACCTGTGAGGAGTGGCTGCGGGGCCAGCTGCATGCCCTGTTCGTCAGACTTCTCACATTAAACATAAAGCTCTATGTAAAGGATCTCCTGTGATATCAACAGAAAGTATCTCCTGTAATATCAATAGAAAGGATCTCCTGTGATATCAAAATAAAAATATCTCCTGTAATATCAATGTTACGTATCTCCTGTAATATCAGTGTAAAGTACTGTAAAGTACTCCTGTAATATCAAGTATCTCCCCTTATATCAATGTTACGTATCTCCTGTAATATCAGTGTAAAGTACTCCTGTAATATCAAGTATCTCCTGTAATATCAATGTTACGTATCTCCTGTAATATCAGTGTAAAGTACTGTAAAGTACTCACGTAATATCAAGTATCTCCTGTAATATCAATGTAAAGTACCTCCTGTAATGTCTATATAAAGTATCTCCTGTAATATCTATATAGAAGTACCTCCTGTAATATAGATATAAAGTTTCTCCAGTAATATCTATATAAGTATCTCCTGTGACATCAATATAGGGTATCTCCCGCAATATCAATATAAAGTATCTCCTGTAATATCAATATAAAGCATTTCCAGTAATATGATAAATATAGAATATCACTGAACAAGAGTGTAGAATCTGTATGCCTCTACACTTCTATATTTTACACTCTTTTTCAGTGATACTTCATATTTAACTATTTACAGGATTTTGCAGAAGACGGACCTTTTCTTCAGAGTGGACTTTCTCTTTTGAAAATTAACAGAGGTTTGCTGTATTCAGAGATCTTACTCAAATTACCAGAGCTAAGAACCACCATGCCTCAGTGACTGTCAAAAGAGTGACCACTTGGGAAACACTGGGAACTGATGGCATGGTTCTCAAGGCCTGACTTGGAAAAACTGGGAACTGATGGCATGGTTCTCAAGGCCTGACTTGAGCTCTGGATCACATTTTTGGTCAGGGATTTGCCTAGTAGATTTATAAATGGACCTGTCCTACTGCACTAACCTTCTTTGGGGAACAAACCGAAACTGGGACACCATAGTTCATGAAGATCTACATACATAACTGTTCATTTATTTTCCTTTGTTTTTCAACACCAAACTTGTCATTCAGTTCTACCAACGTCTTATCTGAACGGCCAGTCCTCCATGTGCTGGACACTGGCATCAACTGAAGCCTCATCCAAGTTTTCTTTCGCGCACCACATTCCGAAAACTACATGTCCCTGTCAGTTGTTTCCCTTTCAATCTGTGACTTGAAAACAGGCATTTGCAATTAGAATTTCCAGATGCCAAAAAAGCACTTATGTTTCTGGCAAAGGGAAACTTGATTCCTGGTGTCAAGCGAATGTGCAGACCAGGACAGACTTTTTGTTCCCCAAACACACAGTAGTAAAAGTAGATTTCCAATCCGACCAGGTCCATTTTATAAGAATGTATTTCCGTCTGCAAATGGAAAAGTTTAACCCATGAATAAAGAATTTCTGTTCCTCTTTGTTACTAATCAGTTTTTGAAATTTCGTTGGCTGCACAGCATAACATTCTTCTGAAGTTTTTTTTTTTCTTTTTCATTTTTTTAAAACTTTCAACACTTTGGACAGAAACATCCGTACACTGAAAACAACATAATTATAGCTTAATCAACACAAATGCAAAGACTATGTGTATACCATTTCAATTTCTGTACTAACATCATCTTGTGCATTCACGTACCAGGGCCCAGACCCTCCCAATACAAATATGTCTCAAAAGAATTTAAGTATGTAACGAAGCTGGTGCTGACACCAAACAGCACCCCTCGCACAAACACAGGCAAAAGAGGCGAGATAAAGCACTGGCACCCTGGACAAAGGAGAGTACCTGTGGGTTGGCATTGCCCTGTAGAGTGCTGGCGTTGTCCAGCATAGTCTGCTGCACCAGCTGCCCTGTGTTGGTCAGTCCCCACACCTGCACACACGTCATCAACACACAGGTGCTAACAGCTGTTGTTTGCACACACGTCATTAACACACAGGTGCTAACAGTTGTTTGCACACACATCATTAACACACAGGTGCTAACAGCTGTTGTTTGCACACACATCATTAACACACAGGTGCTAACAGCTGTTGTTTGCACACACATCATTAACACACAGGTGCTAACAGCTGTTGTTCACAGAGGAAGGAACGGAAGAAACATGAAAAGAATGAAATAAAAGACAGATTAAGAGAGAGAGACAGAGACATACAGCCAGAGACAGACTGACAGACAGACAGACAGAGACACTGAGACATCATATCTAGGACATACAGAGGAAGCTTTGGGCTCATGAGGAGAGGGCATATCTAGGATACAGAGATATCAAAGAGACAGACATAGAGAGAGAGAGAGAGAGAGAGAGAGAGAGAGAGAGAGAGAGAGAGAGAGAGAGAGAGAGAGGAGAGAGAGAGACAGAGAGAGCGAGCAACACTGAGAGAGAGAGAGAGACCCACAGACAGACACTGAGGCAGAAAGAGAATTCAGAACATACAGGCAGTCAGCTGGGACAGAGAGCAAAAGACAGACACATGAACAGAGAGAGACAGCGACCATAAATGAAACAGTGTTAATAGGTTATAACCATGGTTTGTAATTTAACAGTCAGCAGTTTGTAAAAAGCTGCAGCTCAAGCTTCTTATATGCTTCTTTGAAGGTTCAAACAATCAAACATTACTTTTTCAGCATTGTCTGTAATGTAAGCTGGGATGTCATGCCCTGATCTATAATTCACTCATCAACCAATGCACAATATCATCATTTTCACTTTTTTTCCAGATTTGCTCTATGTTATATGATAACAATGTGTCTATCGTTGAAGCGTGTTAGTTGAAAATGGTATTTATGCATTTCCTTGATTAAAAGCAAAGAAAAAAAAAGAAAAAAAAAAAAGAAAAAGGGAGAGAGAGAATCAGAGTGTTGTTAACCCACTGCCTACTGCATCGACCGATATCGACTGCGAGATTTCCTCTTTCTGAATACTGCATTGACCGAAATTGACTGCAGAATACTAGGTCAATGACTTTCACTTTCATCATTGCATATCCCAGAATGCAATCGTGACAGAAGAGTCTTCCGGTAGGGCTGTTTCTGGACGCCATTTTGTTTTTTGCTGCGTGATTTTTCAAAGTTTTGGGTTTTTTTTTCGCGAAGATTTTCTGGGAAAATGGTGGACCAAGTAAATATACAACTTGTAGAATTAATTTTCTGATGCCATGGCGATGAAGAATGCGTACTTGAGGGCTAAAATCATGAAGAAGATTTGAAGCAAGACAATTTGGATGTCGATCTTGACCCAGTTATAAATAATAGATTGACCGCTGACTGATTTTGGAGCCGGAATCAATGATTTGGGTAATGATAATGACAATGTCGAATTGCCCATTGCTGCCCAGCCCCCCTCAAAAAGAAAATTCGAGAAACAGAATTTACTAGAGATTCTTTAATTGTTGACTAGAGTGGTAGGCTAGAAGAAGTGATGCCCCCATAAACTTTTGCTTGTTTTGACAGCCAAGAAATCAGTCAGTCCCATGATTTGCCTGTGGGAGCGTCATCTTTAGTCTTTTGATTTCAGAGGAATTTTGGTAGACATTGAACAAGAAACAAATTTATTTGCTGCATAAAAGCAAGCAGAAAAGGATAAAGACAAACTCTGGCCTGAATTAATAACTGCCTCGTTTATCAAAAACCAAATAGACGGACAAGCGGTACATCATCACCACAGTGTGTGTGTGTGTGTGTGTGTGTGTGTGTGTGTGTGTGTGTTGGGGGGGGGGGGGGGGGGGGTCGATTGCTCAGTGCACTTGTGCAAAAGCACATATTGGCTGAATTCCATCACAATTTAACGTCCAGTATTCAGTAATCTGTTATTGTTATTTTTTTCCCCTCAGCAGTTAGAGGACAAATCTTCTTGTATGCAATGCCTTCCGTTTAACAAAATTGTTGAAGTTGTTTTTTTTTTTTCCCCTTCACAACAAAAGATGATTCTTTTGTGTGCAAGCCCATATAGAACTACTTTATTTTGTTCCTGAAGGTTTCAGTACTTTGTTTAGACTTGGAAAATCACTAAGTGCTCCTAATCCATGACATTCTGTTGGTTCAGTGAATTTAGGGAAAATTGTTTCAGCGCTGAGAACACTGAAGTAAAGTTGGTCTGTCCGTTTTTTTCCCCCCCTTGTGTATTAGTTCACTACATATGGGAAAAAATGTCTGTTTTGGATGGAGTGATGTCTTTGAAATTTTTAATTGATTTTATAGAACAGATGAGTAAAAAGCTATTTTCTGTATTGAGGTTTCTTTATGGCAAGTATGTATGTGTGTTGCGGAGTTACCTCACTTGGCATAGTATTCTCATAGTCATGTAGCACAAAGTCATGTGGTAGGCAGAGGGTTAAGACAGTTGTGTACCTGTGGATGCAGGCCGGCAGCCATTGCCTGCAGCAAAGCGGGGTTGGCCAGCATGTTCTGCGAGGAGATAATCTGGCCTGTGTTCGTCACCAGCTGGGGCTGAGTCAGTCGAATCGGAGACTGCGAGTTCACCAGCTGGGGCTGAGCCTGTATGGGCATGGCTATTGACTGCCCTTTGGACTGGTGTCAGAAAGGAACCAGGAAAGTTCACGAGTCAGAGTGGAGTAAAGCCTCATGACAAGACATGGTTCATACCTGATACACATGGAAATTCCCAGACAGACATTCCCCATGATGATTCTATTCCCAATGATTCCTTCTCTATAAAATTTTTTTTTTCCCAAAAACATTTCTCGCTGTCCGTACTACTTTCGCATCCTAATTCACTTATATTTCTATGTATTCAGATTCCTTCACTTTGAAACCCTTGCTCTCTGCGAATGTTTAGCTCTGTGTCTATACTACATTTACACCTTAATTAAGATCCCTTTCTTTAAAAACTAAACCATTTCCTCTGTCCATACTACAAGACTCCTTCCTCTTAATAACATCTCTTTTCCAAGCACATTTTTCCTCTATTTGTACTGCATTTATGTCCTAATCAAATTTGTTCCTTTTAACCTGTTGACTACCTAACTATGTATTACCTATGTGGCAGTTTTGGTTTCACCGTTTACCCCTACATGTATCTCATACTAACCACCTTCGTCACAAAATTTCTCAACAAATAAAAGATGGACTGTTCTAACACATTTTCAGTCAGCTAGCTGATCCATTAACATCAAATGTGCACGGCTTGTTGTTGTCTCATTTGTCATTTCTTCAGATGGATTCCCCCGTCTCTTCGACAAAGGTGGCAGTACATCGCAGGTCCTCCAGTCCTCCGTAGAGCTTCCGGGTCACTGGTATTGGGTCGGGCCACATTTTCTCTCGAAGCGCTTGGTGGAGCAGGCAGGACTGCAGCAGATTTTCTGTTGTCTGGCTGCCTGTTCTGCAGGGGCACTGCTCTGTGTTGCCGATGCGGAGTTTTATAGAACAGGTGGTGTTTCAGGCAGTTGTGGCCTGTCCTGAGCCTGAATACGACGACTACCTGCTCTCGTCGAGTAAGCAGGTAGTACGGGTCTGTTCTGTTATGCGTGGATGCTGCTGCTTCCACTAGTTCTGCAGCTTGGCCTTAATGATGGTCCTGGATTCAGGGTAGCTGATAGATCTGTTCATCTACTCCTTCGTAGTGCCCTCCTTTGCCAGGGAGTCAGCAGTCTCATTGCCAAGCATGTTGCAGTGGGAGGGAATCCACTGCAGGGTGACTGTGTGACTTGTATAGAGGGAGGCGAGAGATGAGGACAGATCACTGAGCTCTGGATCTCTGTTGGACTGAAGTGCATGACTACTGAGACCCTATGGCAGTGTGAAGGAATCCTGTTGACTGTGGAGTCCAAGCCTTCCCTTGTCAATGTTGGTCAAACATTGGCTGAGTCAGTGTCTGATCGTAGCTTTTACAATGTTTGCACACACCAGATGGGCGGGCAGGTTCTAATTGCTTTTCCCTTAGAGCCAAACCCACTCACAGATATCTGAATGGTCTGTGGAAGTTCCATCCTCAACCAGCTCAAGATGAGTGGGATTGATATGTGGTCACTTCCCATGGGGGGGGGGGGGAAGAAGAGATGTTGGGTGGTGCCAGCATTTCATTATGTCACAGGCCACATGGAAGACAAGAAAGACTGGTTTTCCTCTAACTTCAGTCCATACAACATGTGTACTGGCTTTGTTTTTTGTGGGTTTTTTTTTTCTGTGTGGTTGTTGCTGTCTGATAGCTGTTCTTAAACTTCCCAGCAGAAGGCATCAAATAGAAATTCAGCTTTTGTTATGCATGACATCAAAGGGGCAACAACTCTCCATCAGTCCAGGGATTAAAAATTACTTTCCCAGAATATAAATTTGGATCGTAACTATGATTTCTTCCTTTTAAGAACTGGTTTATGATGGACCGACACCCCTGACATGGTCCTTTGCAGTCAGGTGACATATCAGCTGCATGAATGGAATTCAATTATATCCTAGAACTTTTTTTTTTCTCCCATTTCAATGATTTAATTCCCTGAACAGATTTATTCCCATAAAAACTTCTTTCTCAAGAACATTTTCCTCCACCTATATTGATTCCTCTGCCTTACTGATTCATCTGCCCTGTACTAATTCCTTGCCCTAGTAAATTTTTTTCTTCCAAGAACATTTTCATCTGACACTAATTCCTTCAAAACAGAAAAATACAATAACATAATGAAATTAAATAAATTAAAAACAAAAAAAATCTGAGAGCATTTTCTTCTGTCCATACTACATTTACATCCTAAGTGAGATTCTTTTCCTCTTCAACTTATTTCCCTGGAAAATGTTTCTCTGTTTTATCAGTTTACTTGCAAATGATGATTCATCTCTTTGAACATTTCCCTCTGTCTGAACAACATCAGTTCCTTCCCTTTGAAAGCGCGATTTCCCTGAACATTACCCCCAGAGGGCCTGGCAAGTACACACCAACTGAGCTGTATATTGTGCTTGACTTTTAAATGAATTTCCTATCTTATCTAACACTTCTTTTAATTCTCAACAGTTATTAAGCTTTTTGCATTTTTTCTTTTTTAGCAATAGCTGTGGAACAATATTTAAAGTTTCAAAACAATTTTTTCTTGTATGTTTAGGTTTGCTGTTTTTAGATGTGGTAATCAAAAAACCCCAAAAAACTTCAATCACTGGCCATTAAAAATATTCGACACAGAACTGTACTGACTTAAAGAGAATCTATCCCTGGTTCCCACGTTTAAAGGGTAAGGCTATCTCAACTTCATAAAATCTGAGCTTAGAATCTCTTGGTGCCAGCTGCCCGACACAAAGGTATTTACTTGCCCCATACATCCAATCAATTAGGTAATTTGTTTCGATGTCAAAACTGATGAGTATTCACACACATACTTGTAAAGACAACAAGTTTTGGATAATTTCTTTTGACAGTCCAATGCATTCTTTTTTTCTTTCTTTCTCTCTTTTTGTTCAAAGTGATTTCCCTGCTTGTAATTATGCACAACATGAGACCAAGATCTATCACCTGCCTGGAAAGAATGAAACACAATACATCATCCACTGAAAAGAACTGGCACGCATTTCTTCTTGACAATCAGACAACAACAAAAAAAAAAAAAATCCCCATTATGAACCCCATAATTTATTGAAAATATCTTATTGAAACCAAGCTAAATACTAAGCACTGAATTTCATTAGGGCAGTCCGCTGGTATGGACAGAGACACGCAGACAGACACTGAATGCTGTGAACTCACCTGTGTGTTAAATGTTGGTGCCACATTCCCAGCTTGAGAGAACACAGTAGCTGTGACAAAGAAATGAAACACAGTGATCTAGACAAATTGTTAATCATTTTAATAAATGTTGCTCCCCATCTGTTACCTGTATCAAACAGGCATATGACACAGAATCGGACACTGTCTTTTTCTTTACATTTCAAATCTATCAATTGGGAAAGGAGGGAGAGCAAATACAGCAAGAAAAAAAAAAAACCCAACTTCTTCTCTAATTAATATCATTAGATTGTGACAGTTTGTCTTTGACCCCTCTTGTACTCTATTACTTGCTTTTTAGACACATGTATTTGTATTTTGCCTTTAAATTAGTTGTTGTGAGGAAGTGCTTTTTTCCACCTTTATCTTTGTCTTCAAACATATGCAAATCAACAGAAACAAGAAACTCTATTCCCCACTAATGCCTCACCTACCTGTTCTTCTAGTTCTAATGCCTCATCTGTTTTTCTATTTCCACTGCCACACTTTCCGTTTTTCTAGTTCAAACACCTCACCTATCTCTTTTTCTAGTTCTGATGCCTCACCTATCTGTTTTTCTAGTTCTGATGCCTCACCCTATCTGTTTTTCCAGTTCTAATGCCTCACTCATCTGTTTTTCTAGTTCTGATGCCTCGCCTATCTGTTTATCCAGTTCTAATGCCTCACCTATCTGTTTTTCTAGTTCCGATGCCTCACCTTTCCGTTTTTCTAGTTTCAAACACCTCACCTATCTGTTTTTCTAGTTCAAGCACCTCACCTATCTGTTTTTCTAGTTCTGATGCCTCACCTATCTGTTTTTCCAGTTCTAATGCTTCACCTATCTGTTTTTCCAATTCTAATGCCTCACCTATCTGTTTTTCCAGTTCTAATGCCACACCTATCTGTTTTTTCCAGTTCTAATGCCTCACCTATCTATTTTTTCCAGTTCTAATGCCTCACCTATCTGTTTTTTTTTCTAGTTCTGATGCCTTGCCTTTCCGTTTTTCCAGTTCTAATGCCTCACCTATCTGTTTTTCTGGTTCTGATGCCTTACCTATCTGTTTTTCTAGTTCTGATGCCTCACCTATCTTTTTCTAGTTCTAATGCCTCACCTATCTTTTTCTAGTTCTGATGCCTCGCCTACCTTTTTTTTCTAGTTCTAATGCCTCTCCTATCTGTTTTTCTAGTTCTGATGCCTTACCTATCTGTTTTTCTAGTTCTGATGCCTCACCTATCTGTTTTTCTAGTTCAAACACCTCACCTATCTTTTTCTAGTTCTGATGCCTCGCCTACCTTTTTTTCTAGTTCTAATCCCTCTCCTATCTGTTTTTCTAGCTCTAATGCCTCACCTATTTGCCCCAGCATCAGAGGAGCCCCGCTCTGCTGCGGCAACATCGCCGTTTTCCAGCCACCAGTGCAGGTGCAGCAGCTGCGGTTCCTGCCTGACCCTGACTCTGTCCCGCTTGAGCTCCTGCCTGACCTTGACCTGGCTGTTGACCTTGAGCTGCAGCCTGTGTCTTGTTGCCGTTGGCGGAGGCCTTGGTGCTGGAGGCGTTGGTGACAGGAAGCGCCATGGAGACAGCCTGCAGATTGCCGGTGGAGTTGGCCACCGCCGCCAGCTGAGCTGCCTGGAGGACAGAATCACTGGACCAATAACATGGCTGCCAACCTTCTGCAATCAGTCAACGTTCAGGAACCAGGGGATGAAGAGAGTGGGGGTGGGCTGAAGAAGGGGCAATTTTGTCTTTGAAAGTGGCTTTAGCTGGCTTGTGTTTCGGTCGACAGATACTGGGTTGAAACAGAAAAACGCATATTCCATACATGTAACAGCCAACACCAAATATCATCTGGGCTTTACACTGGAATACTTTATCATCCCTATTACAAAAAATGTGTGAATTCACAATTTTTTCATTAAAAATCGGAATTTCTTGAATCACTTCAAAATTAGGGACATGTAAGAAAAAGTCAGAAGGGTTGGCAGCTCTGCAATAAGCTAGATAAGCAACAATTGTAATGTGTTACTAGAAGAAAAAGAAACACCGGAAGGTGCTGGGGAGGACCCAGAGAAGCACCTTCTTCACCCGCCTTTTCAGCAGTCCTGTACTACCTTTGGAGGCCTGCACTGTGTTGACGATGGGTACAGGCATGCGCAGGACACTCCATTAAGATATCAAGGGACATAACTGCTCCTGAGCAGAGGTCAATCAGACTACAGGATGCAACTCACAACAAAGAACCGTCCCCATGAGTGTACCAGCCCATATTTCATGACTCCAGAGCCCACCGGCAAAAAAGACACCACCCTCCAGCTGCTGAGCACACCCCACAGACCCAACCACCCCTGCCCACGGACAGATGAAGACAGTGCCACAGTGTTACTGTTTTATGAACCAACAGATCTCATACGCCATATCATATTAAAAAAATTTTCACTTTCAATAATGATTGTTACACAACTGTCAAGAAGCCAAACTTAGCACAGCCAAAAAGAACACCCTTTTGGTGAAAAAAAAAAAAAAAAACAGGGGATGCCCTGACATCCATGCAAACCAGCTGGCTAGAGCTACTGTAAATGCTCCATTTACTGCCCGAGAACAAGCATGAGAGACAACTGAAAAATACCATGCTTGCAATAATCTGGTATGGCTTCAAAAGTGGCATTTCTCTCTCTCTCTCCCCCCCCCCCTTTCCTTAAATTTTTTCCAAATTGTGACAGACTCTTGTTTGGGTGGTCAGGTAGACGACCTGAGACAACTGGTATAAACAACTGGAGTGTTTTTCGTTGCTGGGGTAGTCTTCATCTATCCTTTTGATACCACTGTGAACAACATTCCAGAGCATTAGGTTGGGTTTTTTGCATATATACTTGCTGGAATGCATCAGGTATTGAAGTTCTTCAAAAAAAAAAAATTCAAACAACACAAAAAAACCCCCCAAAGCCTCCCCTTCAACTGCCAACATTTTCATTGTTGTTGAAAGCCAAACTTGCTTCAGACCAGCTGTCATGGAGATGTGGTTATCGTCACAGACTCCTGGCTCGAATGTCATGGGTTTGATTCCCTTAAGACCCATTTATTTGTGAGATTTTTCTGCCCCGACCAGCTCCCACCCAGAGCTGACATTGACATGCACTCAACTGGGAAGACTGGAACCACACAATCGAGTTTCATTCCTTTCATCAAAACGCATTTATGAACATGTTGCAGGTGTCTGTAATGCTCGGGCCTGGTTGATGCTGGGATCTATCATGAAAGTACCCGTAGAATATATCGCGGTCTTGCAGCCTCAGACCAGACTTTCATCCTCATCGATCAGCATAAAAAAAAAAATTTTTTAAAGTATGCGGCTCTTCACATCCCGCTCATGGTGAACTCAATTTCGATTACCATTCTAAGTTTATGCCCTTTGTTTGATTCTGAAGTAACAGGTACCAGCAAATTCATGGGAAACTGTTGGGTGGATGTGGTGGTGCCCTCTAAGGGGAGATCTCACTCACTCACGCTCCGCAACTAGGTAATCATTTTGACAGAATAACAAGAAACAAGCATTTGAATTTTGCAGTAATTTTGTACAGTTTTGTAACTAACAAAAAAGGTGAAAACTGATACCTTTTCCCCCAAACAGAGCAAGGAAACCCGAACTTTTTCGTGATATGCCTTGAGTAGATGATGGCGAGACACTGTTCTCATCAGCCACGTCATCAACAGGTGATGGTAGTTTTCAAACAATTCTTTTTTTCTTTTTCGTACAATCACTTTTCATACATGGTTTTAGGTGCTAGCTAATGGAGAAATTCTTTTCTTTTTCATAACAGAGGTTCAAGTTTTGACATGAATAACTTAGAACAAGGAATTCAGACATTTTTGTGTCAAGTGTCAAAATTCATGTTTTTTTTTTTTACATCACAATTGTGTTTAGCTAAAACTAGCATAAGAAGGGCAAAGCTCATAATATTTTTTTTCTCTTCTTTTCATTCATAACAGCAGGCTTTTAACTCTGTATGAAAAGGAAAAAAATTACATTAAATAAAAAAAAAAAAATCATGTCTCTCAAGGGAAAGAAGTCAAGTAAAGTCAAGTCAAGTGAAGTAAACTTTATTATCTCAATTTGAGAAATTAATTTGTGGTCACACACATTCACAGCAAATAAACAATAATTTAGTCACATTACCCATTTTCTCACATACGACATACATTCATATAAAGGAATTTGGATTTCAATTAAACATCTCCTCGGTTCATAAAATCAATGGGACAGGGGATAAAACTTTGTTTAAATCTGACACTTCTGCATTTAACCGATCGATATCTTCGTCCTGACTGAAGAAAGTCATACTGATTTGCAAGAACGTGGGTCTGGTCACACGCAATCTTCTTCGCTTTACAAACAACACGGCACCTGTACAGCTCACTCAGACTTTTTTGTCTCTCACCAACGATTTTTCCTCCCACGTTCACCGCTTTCTCAAGCACATTTCTGCTCTTCACAGTCAACCCACCATACCAACACATAAATGAGAAAGTTAAAACAGATTCAAAGAAGCATGAATAAAATGTCCGAAGAATGTCAGTATTCACATGAAATGAATTCATTATGCGGGGTTTGCTACGAAAGTATTAATGCAATAGAGCATATAAGGATGAATATGCACACATGTTATCTTAAGACAAATAGTGAAACAGGTCAGAAAATCAGTCTGACTTTTGGTAACAGACTGATGCAGTAAACCATGAGCCAAATCCGCAGCAAGTTGAACTATATACTTGAACGGTTGACTATTATTTCCCCAACCAGATTTTTTTTATACGCTGGTCAGTGAAATGATTCGTCCAAATCATGCACGATTTGGAATCCTGACAGAGTTCTGTGACGCAAAACCATCATTTTCTGACTGGTTTTATAAATCAGTTTGTCAGTCAGTGAAATGATTTGTGCAAATAAGAAAATAATCTATATAATAATAGGGAAAACGCTCATTATCAATTAACCAATGTTGTACTGGTTTCATCAATTTATCTGTACCAGTTTGGTTCTACAAGCAAGAAAACTGACTGAGAAGCTTTAAAACAAAAAAACCCTTATTTCCAATGAATAAAGTGAAGTTTTTACTTACCAGTTGAGTTGAGGAAGGGGAAAGAAGTCCACCAGCACTGTTCGCACCAGGTGCTCTCCCTTGAATGATGTTCAGGTGATTCATCTGCATGGCTGCAGCTAAAACAAGGTCTATAGTAAACACACTGTTAGCAACTGGTAAGATTCCGTATTCACATGAATAAATACAGTTAGCTAAAACAAAAAGATCTGATGTAAACACACTGTTTGCCACTGGTAAGATTCCATATTTATATAGAATAAATTATGTTAAGCCAAAGGATATGGGTTAGGTTAAATTTTCTGACTTACCATGACCACACCTAATATCTATGAATACACATGCATCATAGCTCCACAGAGTAAAAGTAAAAATATATCTGAAATTCTAGGGAGATGGGAGGGGTATGGTATGCTTGGTGGAGGGCACGCTCCTCCTCACCCAGAAAAAGTTGTTAACTTGTTTTTCAATCTGATCAAACATGAGCACTGTGGTGTGTGTTCTCTTCCTTTCTCCCACCACAACCAGGACTATAATTTTGTTCATACAGCTGAGCTAACTGTCAACCCCTTCCACTTTGGCAGTGTCTAGACAATGCATGGTACCACAGTGTGACATTACTTTGCTTTATAAAGTGTCAATAAAAAGGAGTTTACACAAGACTCAGTGACGCTGATCAGTGTTGTCTGCTAAAGCAAACAACAACAAAAAAGACCAACGCAACACACACGCTGCTACTCTTTTTTTTTCACCCCTGATTTCACTTTTCGCTGAAACATATATATGTATATACAGTGTGTGTGTGTGTGTGTGTGTGTGTGTGTGTGTGTGTGTGTGTGTGTGTGTGTGTGTGTGTGACTGTGTGTGTGTGTGCGTGCGTGTGCATGTGTGTGCATATACATGCATGTACACACAAGCATTTGTGCACACGTGTGTGTGTGTGTGTGTGTGTGTGTGTGTGTGTACGTGCGTGCGTGTGTGCGTCCATGCATGTGTGTGTGTGTGCCCGCACCTGTGTGTGTGTTCTTTCTAGTGGATTCTCACTTCAACATCTCGCTGAAATCGGCAACTTCACAGAGAAACAGGATCCCTGTGAATGCTGGCAGACACTGCAGACAATCTCTACTAATGCATATGGAAATGTGTTCTTTGCTAGAAAAGGAAGACAGTGGGCAGGACGCCCTGTGTCAGCCATGAAAAGCTTGGTCAAACAGAGTTGTGTGACCCACTGTCACAGCTTGCAACAGTTTTGACAACGTACAGGAGTAGATGCTAAACGGAAAGTTGACAACAGGAACACTGTGAAACATCTCTGCCCAGCTCAATTAGCTTAAGTAATTATAACCCTTTTGAAAACGATCTTTACTTGAACTATGTCCTTTGTACTTAATATGTAAAACACAGAACATGTTTTGTTAAATATTTGATAAATATAATGCAGTTAAGTGGCACTTCTTTTCATGTGAACGTTGTGAAATGCTTGAAAGCTGCTTCAAATCTGGTGTTATTCTCTATTATTTTATCATCATGCTTACACAGCACCAAAAATGACCAGCTGCATGTTTCCGTGTATCTATTTGTTTTTGCAAAATACAAGAGCTGCGTGTTGTTCAGCTAGTTCAGCTGCGTCAGCACTGCAGTTTTTTGTGACCACATGCGGTTTTGCAATACGAACACGCGCAGATGACCATTTTTTTTTTTCCTTTTTATATACAGAAGTTTGAAATATGATTAGGAGTTGAACACTTTACCGACATGGTTATAACAAAGCATTATCAGCAAGACAGATATGTGAAAAACTGAAATGGTTACCAGTATAACTATAAATCTGAATCACAGAATTTTAATGAAAACTTTGTGAGTTGCTCTCGACTTAGAATTCTTTCAATGGCCGCTGGATTCACACTATTCGAAAAGTCAAAAGCATGGAAAGAGATCATGCAAAATTAAGGTATTTATTTGAAATAAATACCATCAAGAGAAGGGATAAAAAGTGGCCTTGGGGCAATGGTGGGTTGTGGGTGGGTGGGTGGGTGGGTGGTGGTGAGACACTTAAACTAAAGCATATGACACATACTTCCATTGCCAAAAACATGCACAATTATCACTTGGCACAGTTAGACAGGTAACATAAACATAAACAAAACGAAAGGAACAAGATGAAGAAACCTGCTGACAGAAAGAAGGAAAGTGAGAAAGACAAACACATAGTAAAAGTGAAAGTGAAAGGGACGAACATAAAAAGTACACATCAATGTTCACCAACCTACCTTGCACTGCTGCATTCTGCAGAAGCATCTGCTGTGCTGATTGTAAGGAAACTGCGGCAAATATGCTGGATTGTGCATCGCCCCTGGCAACATCTGCAGTGGCAGTGGCGTTGCCGACCGCAAAGTGTTGGCAGTAGCCATGATTGGTTTGAGGAGGCTGCTGCACCGACACTGGTGAAGTCAACGCCGATGACGATGCTCGCTGCTGCTGAGGGCTGTTGCTGCTGCTGTTGCTGCTGCTGTAGTTGTTGCTGCTGCAGTTGCTGCTGCTGTTGCTGCAGTTGCTGTTGGGCTTGCTGCTGCTGAGCCTGTTGCTGAGCTACTTGTTGTTGCTGCTGGTCAGCCATTGTTGATGAATGCAAGAATTAACGGCTCAATTAATGTGTGGCCCTTTATTTTTATCTATTAGGTTGTCTTGCGTTTTCTGCGTTTGTTGACACCTGTGAGGTAACCACAAATAAACTATTTTTAGACACTGAAATACCCCAACACAAACCCAACCAACCAAAAAGCAGGAAAACAGGTCAAAAAAAAAAAGAAAAGAAAAAAATGTGTACACATTTAGTAGAACACATCATTTAGAACACGGCACATTTTTTTTCCCCCTTCTAATTTTATATCAAACAAGAAAAAGAAAAAAAAGAATTGATATGCATATATTATACTACACATCACATCAGAGTAGACCCATTCAATAGTCAATGGTTTGTGCAACTGTGTTCTGCTGATGGTCATGAGTTTGAAAAACTAAGTGGGAATGGATGTTTACAGCTTGAAATCCCTCTCTCTGTCCCTTCAGCAGATACTTTACTTAATGGGTTACCTGATTCAGTTCAGGAAAAAGCAGCTTTAGAACAGAAGGAGTGTGTTAGGGCCCACCTACCAAATTACTGAGCCTTAATTTGTTCAACCTCTTAACATTTCCAAGCGCAAATAAAGTTTTATCCTTGAACCTGTATTAGTGATTTGTACTATATAAAAAAGTAAGCACAAAAACACACATCCTCCATCATAAAATGTGTCTAACGTCCTGCTATCTTATACCTCTACAGAATGCATTTCTTATTTTGAATCCTCTTTATGCAACTGCATGTTACCTTTTAGAAACAAACAGGAACTGAAGAAGTATCATAACTATAGTCTGTTAAAGAAATATATAGACCTCCATAAACTGTTTTTTCCCCTAATTTTTTAATAATAAAAGTATCAACTTTTTTTTCTTTGCCAGTACAGATTTTTCTCCCAAAAGGAATCATTCAATCAGGCAATGAAAGTGGCATTGTGAGAGTTTTTATCCATTATCTTCAGCCTGTTAGTAGGCACACCACCTTTGTTCCATCAAAGAAAAAAAAAATCCAAATTACTGTCAGAGTTTCGCATTTGAAAATGCGCAAAACATTAACTCCATATAAAATTCAACTTAAGTTAAAGTTAAACTGGTTCAGTGAATGAGACCTAGATGCTTCAATGGCTGAAATAAAAAAAGCTTTAACACACACACACACACACACACACACACAGAGGCTCACGCACATGTGCGGTGCACACACTATCACACACAGTCACAATACACAAACTTAATATGATTTGATGATTAGGTTTCAGTTCACTAAGGCTTAAAAGTAATGACTTTTCAGTGATGAAGTTGCCAATCAGTCCTTATTACGCTTACAATCTGACAACCAGGTTCACACACACACACATGCGCACACCCACACACACACAATACATGTTCCTTACAAAATAACCACTTAAACCAGTCAGTTGATGAATATCACATGCAAACAGTCTTAATTTCAACTTAATGGTCCAAAACATGAATTAAAGTCAATGGATTTATAATCTTAATTCTCACTGAGCTATGATATCAGAACAAAGTCTGAAAGTTATCATCATAAACTAGATAATACTATGCATCGTGTGTTGAACTTGAAATGAATTAAACTTTCTTGCCTGAGAGAGAGAGAGAGAGAGAGAGAGAGAGAGAGAGAGAGAGAGAGATGGAGTGTGTGTGTCTGTGTGTGCATGTATGTGGGTGTGTGTGTCACTGTGTGTGTGTGTGTGTGTGTGTGTGTGTGTGTGTGTGTGTGTGTGTGTATGTGCGCATGCGTCTCAGGACAACTATGAGTTTATCTGCAAATAAATTCGTTTCAGTCAGTCAGTAAGAGTAAGTGTGTGTGCGAGTGTGTGCAAGTGTGTGTGTGTGTGTGTGTGTGTGTGTGTGTGTGTGCGCGCGGCCTGTGTCTGTGTGCACATAATAAATACATGAGACAGAGTGTGTTTGCATGCAGTATGTGCGCATGAGCCAGCGAGCAAGCAAGCGTGCATGCGAATGTGTGTGTGTGTGTTGTGTGTGTGTGTGTGTGTGTGTGTGTGTGCGGGAGCGCGCGCTCGCACATGTGTTGACTGAGAAAGGGGAGGGGGAGAGCGTAGAGATGAAGGTTGAGGACAATATTTGGATGTATTGAGTATCAGTATGGAGTGTGCTCTTTCTTGAAGCTTCTGTCATCTTCATTTTTGATAGAACATGATGCTTATATAGGCCACTTACTAAATCAGAGGACCAAACTTTCTATGTTTCACTTCTCACACATTTTTCAAAGCTTTCAACTAGGATATACTGATTGTGATAATTTTACCAAACTTTCTATGTTTCACTTCTCACACATTTTCAAAAGCTTTCAACTAGGAATATACTGATTGTGATAATTTATTATCTGTTATTGTGGTTCTTATGCACCTGTTAATGTTATGGGGGTATCATAAGGTAAATCTGGGTCATTATTGGGTGTTGTCATATATATCAAACGTTTTCGCCACTGGCACTTTTTAATACAGACTATTCGTGCTACTTACTAATATACACTATCTAAAGACCACAAAAAAATTTCGCTTTGAATCGCCAAGTCACTCTCACGTGCACACTTTCTAGTCAACACTGGAGGACATTACTTGTCTACCATTGAAGTTATTTGGGCCGATTGATTCGAATGACACTGACACACATATGATCATTGACTGTCACTGTCATTGCCTACTCATGACTGCCCTTGTTTCGATCGACCAACTCAGCACCGTCAGTCAGTCCCCGTCTCGTGCGGGTCTCGCTAGTAATTGCCTATGCATTCATATAAAAAACATACTCACGTGCTGTCCAAAATAAGTGACGAGTTACTATCATAAATGCACCGCTTAAGGAATGAATGGAAGCAATCGAAGGAACACAAAACCACAACAGAGGCGCATACCAAACAAGTCGTATTACTCGGGCTCCATTGTTTCTTCTTGATCCTGAACTCTGCTTCCAGAGGAAGTCTACGCTGATTGGTCAATTTGGAAACATCCGGAATAGCCTTGGAGGGAGGGGCACTCAGAATAAAAGACGATCGTTTGACACTCTGTTCTCTCTCCCGGAAGCCTTCCAATAAACTCTGTTCGACTGTCGGTCACTCAAACTATGAGTTAAAGCACAAATTAGCCGTTTCTTCTGCCTGAGCATCTAGGTCGAGCTCAAACTCTTCTAACCAATGATATCCCAGGAAAAGGAGAACTTAAACATTCACTAGCAGTTCAAAATTGAAATTCACTAGCAGTTAGTTTCAAAGAAATTGAACAAACTTTAAAAAAAAAATGACTTCCTCCTAACGAAAGAGACAAATTACAAGGCAAAAAAACCGACACGTTCCGACCTCTTTAGTCTTCTTCAGCAAAACAAACAACATTCAAGACAATGAAAACAAAGAACGAACATCCACTTATCCCTTCAATTGGGAAACTGGACGCAGCCTAAAAGCCCAATCCTACAATAAAAGAACGAGACGTTTACCTGTCATCCAGTTCTAAAGTTACAGTATACCCCCTCTTACAAGAAACTTGGATGTAAGAGAAAAAAAATGCTTGTTCGAAAGTTAATGCCAAATGGCCTGAGTGGCCCCCCCCCCCCCCCCCTTCCCCTCGCGGCCTTTATAGTGCTATTGCCTGCTCGCACATCATCTCTCTCTCTCTCTCTCTCTCTCTCTCTCTCTCTCTCTCTTCTCTCCATTCCACGCAAACACAGATGCGCGCTACACATGCACAAACGCTGGAACAGACAAGTTAGGCTACATCTGAACTCACCTTTCTCTTTCTTCCTTGCAGTGCCTGCGCTTCATGTATTATCACATGAATGCTAGTTCCTGATACATTCAATAAGTAACGATTGTTATGAATAAAAAATGTCTCTGAGGATTCTCAGAAGATCTTAAAGAAAGGAAAACAGAACAAACATCATAGCATCACTGGCCCTAAAGGAAAATTCAGTGTCCAATCCCATTTCACCTGCCAGTCACCAACCTGGTGTAGGTACTGAGATTGTAGCCTCTGTTCAAAGGTGTACGTTGGGGAAACATATCGTACCCTCAACGAACGCTTTGTGGGAACACCTCAGAGCCATCCAGTCGTCTCATCCAACGCCAGTGGGGATTCATTTCAACTCTGATTGCCACAGCCAATCCCATATTTCCGTCACTGCTGTTTGGCAAAACCACTCCTCAGCCCCAGAGAGAAAATTCATGGAGTCCAGGATCATCTCTCGCCTTGGCACCACAATCCCAGATGGACTCAACTCCCACATCTGACTTTTTTTTTTTTAATAGTGTGAATCATTCCAGCTCTTTTCTTTTCCCCCGACCTCTCCTCATCCCTTTCTCTACTACACCCCTCCCCCAATTTTCCCATCCCACCTTATTCATATTCACACCCCATGTACATATATAGCATATTTATAACATCACATGTAAAGCAAAATATACATACCCCAAAACACCATCTCTCCATCAGGTATGCATACTCATAGACACATAACAATGTGGACAATCCATATGCATCTATATGGTTTTTTTTTTTTAATAATTCCCCTCATAGACACCCTCAAGTGCCCCCTTCCAAGAATAAGATCCTCATCTACCACTCTTTCACTTCCTTTACACACTCTCAGGCGCACCCTTCCAAATATAAGACTCCTCTACAACTCCCTCTTTTTCTCTATTCTCTGGTTCTGTTTGTCTTTCCCTCAATCTGCCTGCCTCTCTTTTTCCTCGAGGTGAAATGGGATTGGACACTGAATTTTCCTTTTGCCGTCACACACACACACACACACACACACACACAAATCAAAGATTTAATCCTGTGACCCCTTTTGGGGCGTGGAGGACTTGAAACAAAATAAACAAATCTATTTGAAATACATCAAACATCCAAAAATTTTCCTGATAATTAACACACTGGATATAATGTTACACAACTTTATTAAGTTTTAAAAACTTTGCTAAGTTTAGCAACGCTTTTTTTTTATTACCACAGAGCAAACGACAATAGTTGAATACGGACTTTATACATATAAATTGTTTTGGTACACACACACACACACACACACACACACACATCTTTGCGCACGTCATCGTCCGTTTACGTATATGTTTTTCATACGTCATTTCCTATACGTATTTATTTGTTCTTCTTTTCTTTTTATGTCACACGTCCTGAAGACGCGGTCTATGACCGAAACGTTATTGACATCTGTTCTGTTTTCCATTTTTTTCTTTAAAGATCTTCTGAGAATCCTCAAAGATATTAATTATTCATTTTTACTTGAAGATCTGCGGTCAAAAATCTGTTTTATTATTTATATAACGGTTGTTAGTGTGTTTGCCTCATGTAGTTTGACTTGAAGTATGGTACCATCACCACTTGAAGAACAAACACAAACAACAACCTCAGTTGAAAAAGTGTATCTGCGGTCACCTCGGCATACGACAGTGACAAATACACTTGCACCGGATGTAAGAAAAGGCACTTGCGTGTTAGCTCGGCGGGAAAGCCACTCGTGTTTTGTTATATCTTAGTGTATACAATCAAGTGGTGTTTTTGTTTGTTTGTTTGTTTTTTTTATTAGCATTACGCATTATGTAACTCAGGTTCGAATCCCATCTGAGTCATGTGGGTTTTTCTGCCCCTGCTGGCTCCTACCCAAAGTTTAGTTTGCTGCGGACTCAGTTGG
>JADBJO010018880.1:30000-34422 GCA_016801955.1 Conus betulinus
GCTCATCCTGGTCGTCCTTTTTTTCTCTGGCCTGCTAGGGGTCCATTTAATGGCCTGGTTTGCAGGTCTTGAACAGGGTAATCTTAAGACATGACCCAGCCAGTGGAGGCGCCGTCTGCAGTCGATGGTTGACACGGGGAGCTGTTTGGACCTCTCCCTGACGCTCTTCATTTGGTATAAAGCCTGACATTTTGATGCCCAAGATCTTACGTAGGCACTTGGTATCAAAAGCGCCGAGTTTCTTCTCCTGGGTGGAAGGGTCGAGCAACACAGGAGTCCAAAGGCCAGTGAACGTGTTTTTTTACTCCGTCCGGTCTGTTCCTGCCAACCCCACCTACTTTGTTCTACAATACCGACAATGATGGAAACAGAAATGGAGTGCCATGTGCAGACATCCGTCAGTTTTCTGACCATCGCCCCTCGTCTCCACCTTTGCCTGCACCAAGTACTCTGTCCGGCAATGGGACACAGTACAGCGACTTGCCACAGGGTGAAATAGTGAAACAGTAACTGTTCTCCCTAAATCAGAATCCTCATATGACATGGGTGTAGACAGCCAAAGTGTTAGTGATGAGTGTGTAGAGTTTTCTGAAGTAGGATGTGAACACAGTCCGTCAGTGACTACGACACACACTTCCACGTAACATAACGCTGAAGCCTTCGTTGCAGAAGAAGATCTGTGTATGATAGACCGTGGTTGTGATGGTGGAATCCACGTGACGGTTGCACTGTCACATCTGTTGATTAACATTCTTTTTTCAAATCATGATTGACTGTTACTTATATTCGGTGTTAAGAACTGAATTCTGTGTTTCCATGATCTGGACACCTCGTCATGATGAACTTTCTTGCAAAGTTTTTAGTCTTGTTTATTTTTTCATTTTGATTTTTGTTCACAGTCCGTATCCCCTCTGTCTCCCCTTGTGAATGGCTTTGTAAAGTTTACCACAATAAATCATTCAGTCAGTCAGTCGGTCAGTCAGTCAGTCAGTCAGTCAGTCAGTCAGTCAGTCAGTCAGTCAGTCAGTCAGTCAGTCTCTCTCTCTCTCTCTCTCTCTCTCTCTCTCTCTCTCTCTGTCTCTCTCTCTCCACGGCGGTGCTCCTTCCTATTTAATGAATATATATTTACTTGTAATGACCATCGGCATTCGCATAAAATAAATCTCCCTTTCCCATCAATTAATTTATGCAAATCAAGCCTTGCTTATTCTGGGGGCTGGCTGTGGAATAATATCCCCCAAAAAATTAAAAAACGAACCAAACACTAGTAAGTTTAAATCCAATCTTTTTACGTACTTGATGTATCTGTCTGATCTTACACCACTTTACCCAAAGATGTGCCAGTAACTGTTCTGTGTAAATGTTTCATTTTCCTTATTAGTTCTTCCTATTCTTCCATCCCCCCTCCTCTCATTCTGAATTGTCCCCCATCCCACCCCATCCCACTCCCACCCCCCACCGTCTCTCCCACACCTTCTGTCGGTGTTCCCTCTGTACATAGATTTTGTGTCCTTTTGTATTTTTATGTTTCATATTTAAGAGTGATTTTCCATTATTTTATATTAATCAATATATATTTTTTTTCCTTTTCTAAATTGTTCGTTCGTTCTCTCTCTCTCTCTCTCTCTCTCTCTCTCTCTCTCTCTCTCTCTCTCTCTCTCTCTCTCTCTCTCTCTCTCTCTCTCTCTCCGTTAGTCAGGCTACGGCCGCTAGTTCTGGTGATAACAACAACTCCAGTCTTCTGTGCTCCCCGACCTCCCTCTCCCTCTCTCCCCGTTAATCAGGTCACCGCCGCTAGTTCTGGTGATAACAATAACTCGGTGCTCTGTCTTCCCCGACCTGTGTCTATCTGCCCCCTACTCTGTGCTCCCTCAGCTCCATGTTCCCCATCTCCATAGTCCCCCCTATGCCTCTATACAATTGTCTACGTGCTTTCGTACATATGTGTACGAGTGCGTAGGCATGCACCAGTGTGTACACGCATGTGTGTGTGTGTATGTGTGTGTGTGTGTGTGTGTGTGTGTGCGTGCGTGCGTGCGTGCGTGCGTGTGTGTGTGTGTGTGTGTGTGTGTGTGTGTGTGTGTGTGCGCGCGCGTGTATGTGTGTGTGTGTGTGTGCGCGCGCGCGTGTATGTGTGTGTGTGTGGTGTGTGTGTGTGTGTGTGTGTGTGTGTGTGTGTGCATTTAGCTCTTTTTCTTTACTGATGATTTCAACATCACTTTTCCTGTTAGCGTTTTTTTATGCTGCTTAGCTTCCACGACAAATCGAATGACTGTTTCATGAAATTAATCATTTTAGTGGGTGAATTGCCTTTCTTTATTATATGGCATAATAATCACGTTATACCGTTCTCCACTTTTGAGAGGGAGGGGAGGTGTATTCATTTTCGCGCGAGTCAAATTTGTGTGAAGTCATTGTTTCCTCATGAAAGATAAACTTTTCCCAGGTGGAAGCTAGAACAGCTTTCAACAGACCTCGGGTAGCCTGGGAAACATTATTGAGAATATATTTGTCCTGCGAGACATTTTCTTAATTGGTATGCTGTAGGCCTATTTGATTTTTGGAATGATCAACATCTGCCCTCCACCAAAGTTGTGACAGGGATGGGATGGTGAAGCCCCCCCCCCCCCTCCCCCCCTCCCCAGTCACTCCCAAATCTGTTGAATCAGTCTTAACTGTTAATTTTCATTCAGAGATCCACTTTATGTCTTTTTCTTATTTGCACTCACAGTGGGTTTCCGGTAATTAATCATCGAGTCGCGATTGATGCTTATATTAACGTGACTGAATGTTGTCTTTTCTTTTTCCTAATCTTATGTAACAGAATATAACATTGAGGGTGAACAGGTTTAGGGATGGTTGTGAGAGGTGTGGGTGTCAGGTTAGGGTGTCTATTGTTGTGGGTTTCTTTCCTGACGTTGTACGCCCAGTCGGCAGCAATAAAGACGGGGCAACGTAAACCTGGGAAAATATATGAAGTCGAGGGAAAATATACAGGATTGTGGGAATGTAAAGCCAGGGGAACAGAAAGCTTCGGAAAAAAATGGACATGCTCCCATGTGAATGGAGTATTAGAGTTTCTGATCTGAATTGGGTTTAAAAGGTCAAATCTAAACCGAAACTTTAGACCTAACTGAGTTGAGTAATATCAGAACTGATTGAAGTTTGGGATTCCAGGCCTCAGTGCAGTTTTTCAGACTTTGTGTCCTGTGTTGCAGACAGAAGTTCATCGAGTGGGTCACTGCCGCGCAAGTTGTATTCCCCAAAGTGGCAATATGGGCCGCTGGACTGTTCAAGATAGACAACATCTCCACGCATCCTTTGCCAGCCGGGCTGGAGGTCCAGGAAATGACCGCGCCTCTTCGGTGTCCACCCACGGTCACCAGACAAGTGGCGACAGCAACATGGATAGATGACGTCAGAGTGCCCAGGTACAAGGATCCCCTGCTTCCTCTGCCCACAGAGGGACACCCAGTCCGCAGTGTTCCTCACTCACTTCCCATGTTTCAAAGCGGGAGTAGGCCAGGTCACAGTGGGTCGCAACCCTGGGAGTGTATCAAGTGTGCCGACAACGTTGCTGACATCTTGAAAGAACTGCGCGTGGAAGAGCCAGGTAAGAGCTGTTCTGGCTTGTCGTCGTCGTCGTCGTCGTCGTCATCATGCCTGGTCAATATTTCCCCAGTTCAGTACTGTCACCTGTTTGATTCTCCCACCCCATCCCTCCCCGCGCTTGATTTTCCCCGTGCTTGCTGCTGTTCGATATCTCTCATGCTCATTGCTGTTGCTATGAGCTCATGTCGTCCCCCTGCTTAATGTTCTGGGAAAGGGGGGTTCACATGGAATGTTTCCCGAAGCACAAATAAAGACCTTACACACACACACACACACACACACACACACACACACACACACACACTGGCAGAAAGCGGGAGTACACACACACACACACACACACACACACACACACACACACACACACACACACACGCCGCACACACACTGGCAGAAAAGCGGGAGTATCGAGCAGGATTCATACTGATACAGTCGAGTAGCGAGATCATCATCATCATCATTGATCCATCAGCTTTAAATCATGCGCATGTGGTTTCAAAACTTAGCCGATGTGGTGTGGCGTATATGGACTAGTCCGCACGCAGTGACGCCTCCTTGAAACTGAACATTATCATCATCATTATCATCATCATCATCATCATCATCATACCAGCAGCAGCAGCAGCAGCAGCATTATTGCCTATTATGATTCTTATCATTATTATTGTTGTTATCATTATGACGTGGTAATAGTTTCATCATAGTATTACCATCAATATCACTGTCAAGATCATCTTTTATTCTCATAATTATGTGTAAGATCAAGATCTTTTTCTGTTGAAAATAGTAATCCTCAGAGATCTAGACCTG